>JAOEHK010015410.1:0-10686 GCA_025447835.1 Labidoglobus nevermanni | reverse complement strand
TTTTACTCCCATATAAATAGCATTGGACCAACCAAATATGTCCGTTTTCCTCGGTATATCCGGGTTCTCGTTATATCGCTAATATCCTTGTCCGTGAGGGTCCGGTGCGCAATTGTGAATTTGCGAAACAGTCTTTTACGGAAGAGTCCGGTCCGCAACCGTAAAGTGCGGAACTGTCCGGTTACGCATGTTCATATATGTGGAAGGCCTGCTTAAAATTCTACCAGCGAATCAAAGTTTACTGCCAATGTAAATGTTTGACTTGCATTCGAGTGAAGAGTTTCATCGCCATCGGACATATTTCAAATTTGCCATGTTCCAGGCGGCTTTTAATACACTTTGCTTACACTTCCTTTGCTTTGGCGCCTTCTAATCATGGAAATTGGCTGCGTTTTACAGGCGAGCGCCCAGCCGCAATGCAGACCGGATCGGCAGGACTCTCCAATAGCTCCGTCAATATCCTAGCGTTAATTATAACGCTGTATTTCTATTGCGCTGCCTACGTCAGTTTACATCTGAGCCAAGGCGGCAGCCGATCATCCCCAACGAGACTCGTCGCCACCAGGTAGCTGAACCCCATGTGAGGTCACAAGGGAGCTTAGAAGCATTGGAAATATGTCGATTTTCTACATGCACCACACTCAAATCATCACTTTGCAAACCGACGATGTTCATGTTAATACCAAATAGGGAAACACGACGATTGACAATTACCTACGAATAATTACCTTAAATCTGACATGTTTAAAGTAAAAATATGTGGTAAGGGGAAATGACTTGCCAGTGATAGGTAGATTCGAATAAATAATGCAAGAGACTTGAGAGCGCGGCAAAGGATTGATAAAGTAGAATCCGAGCACATTCGTGACTATTGTAAATAATTTACTGTAAATAATTAATTTCAAGATCGACGTCGACGATCTACACCAGTGTTTCTTAAACTTTTTTCCATGGTGACCCCATTTGGGATCCACAATTGCTTCGCGACCCCATTTAATATCCACAATTTTTTCGCGACCCCAGGTGTTAAATATAAAAATTTGAAGTCGAAGAAATTTGTGATGCTATTTTTAGTATTATTATGAATGATCATAAAATAGAATTTGTTATAAAACAAACCTTTACAATCTTACATAAAGACAGATGTATTCATCGTATTCGAGAAACCTTCGCGACCCCAAGATTAGGCACCGCGACCCCAAATGGGGTCGCGACCCACAGTTTAAGAAACACTGATCTACACGTAAAGACATTTATCACTGTACCCTCTTCTATTCAATGTCTTTAGGAAATTGTTAGCTAACGCAATGGCAAAATTACCATCAAGTTGATGATGAAAGTTTTACTTCTCTTTCTACACTACGATTGAACTGTTACATGCAATTAGTAATTGATAAGCGCATGAAGATTTAACAATTGAGCTGGCTCATAAAAGAGTTTATAAGTTGTCGTTTACGTTGATTGGCTCAATTATTAATAAATTATCCTTCGTTTTAACATGACTGTTATAATATACTGTTTTCAAAGAATTAGAAGCATCGGGAGCACCAGAAGCTGCAACTATGCATTGAACATTATTCAAATAATTATGGATTTTTATTAAAAGTGTATAAAGTTGACAAGGAAAGAAATGCTAAAGAAGCACACAGTGACTAAACGTAATTCTAAAGTTTGGATTGTTTAAGTTTCAATTGGTGCAAGAATGGATAATAAGTTTCGCATAAATAGAAGTTTAAACAACATTCCACTCATTCACATTTATAATTATAAAGCAAGCCATAAAGAACTTCAAAAATTTGCGTTTTCTAATACTATTGAATATGTTGTTATGCAAACTTATTAGGTTCTGGTAATATATTTGTTAGGATCATATTGAGTACTGAATGCTGCGTTTGCCTTTTATTAATAATGAGCGGTTTATTAATATCGAACACAAGAAAAGAAACATTGGCAGGACGACTTATTATTGCTTACCATATTATCATCTATTAGGTTTAGTAGCTATAGACTCAACATAATTCCAATTGATATAATTATACTGTAGAACAATTGTTTATCATAAGAAAAGTGATGTCATTACTTTGATTCATTTTATTCTCTTTAATATTTTTCATTAAAATTTAAATTAGAATTTTATTATTAATTTATTATTTAATATCTTTATAATGGGCGCTTTACCCCATATCCCAGAACTGGAAGTTAAAAATTATATTTAGTACTGTTAGCTTTTTGGTTCACGTGAGTTGCGTTAGTTCGATTTCCTGTAGTTGATGATGGTTGAAATATATCCCTCGCTTCCATGTTTCTTTGGCTTATGATTCAATGAAACTATTGTATAATATAAAAAGTGGGATTCGTACCGTTGAATTCCGAATTGGGTTGCTAAGCAGTATTACAATAACGTATATAATAACCATGTAAATCAGAGTACCTACATTGCAAGGGAAATTATGCAGCTGGCTGGATGTTTTCCTAAATGTTAAGACCCCACGTTTGTTTATTGTTATTTCATTGCCTCAACGTACCGGGCGTCAACTAACTGCAGCCCAACTCTGAGATGGGATAATAGTCGACCAGTAAAATGGGAGTAAACTCTAAATAAATAGATACTAATCTAAAACAACAACTAGCAACATTCCGTATCTGAGACATGCTCGGGGTTGCCTTCAACGGGGTTGCTAACTAAAACTTGCACTGCATCTTGGTTCTCGTCACGTTGACTAGTGATAATTCAATTAATATTTGATTTATGGTAACTATAGTAATAAACGGCCGTATTCGACCCTTTGGGGTTTGGGATTTGGGTTTTGTACATTTGCTTTTGGGTAGACTATAAGACGTTTTCTTCCTGTTTGATTTCTTGATCTTTCATCGGTTTGCAATTCTTTATCCTTTACATCAGTGTTCCCCAAACTTCTTTCGTCCTGTATGCCCTTTAGCGATATTGTTGATTTTTATAGAATATCCAGACGGAACCCAGGGTATTCCCCGTTGTTACCCGACAGCCAATCAAGTTTTTAGCAGCTTCCTTTCTTTTTTCATATTTTTCGTTTATGGTATTTGTTGTTTTCGATGCCCTTTTGTTGAATTATTGATCTCTCGCTTCGTTCTCATTTCTTAGTTATAATATGTTGATTAATTTCTATACAGCCAAGAGGTACCTTTGACGACATTGGGTTTGCTAGACTGATTTCTTTTGAGATTTATTGCACAAGAAGGCAATTTTAAATGAATATGACGATTTATTATTTAATTTGAAAAGGGTATCTCTATTTGACATGTAAATAGTAGCCAGAAATGGTGCATGGTAAGCGCAAATTCTCAATTGTACATTTCCTCATCAATCAGTGAAGTTAAATTCTAGAGTAAACATGCAATAATTCAAACTTGTACAATTCTCGTTCGTAATTAATTTTATTTCAGAGCGAAATAAATCATTGCTCGTAAACATGTGCTGATTTTCTCAGCACAAAACAACAAATCATGTGCGCATTAATTATTTAGTTCTGTACGAATAAATACAGGTGGAAGTTGAGCGTTTTAATTGCATATATAAAAGCAAATCGATTCTCTGATCGAACAGCAGAACATTGTATAATAATAGCTAATTTATATGATGTAAAAATTACAAGTCAAATATAAATAATGATAATGAAAGTACGAAGCAATTGCAAATCGACCAATTATCATTTCTCGCAAATCCCATCCACGTAGCTTGTATGTCCTTCCCGTGTGAGCAAGGACGTAATTAGAGACGTCCGAAATGCCGTAATTGGGGGATGAAAGTTAAGATGCGAGGCGAATGCACGCCAACCATGATTTATCTCTGATGTGCATCATGCACGAAAACGTCCCACGTATGCAAAGTCTCAATTAATTTCGGCCCGTTGCTCGCCCACCCTCCCCCAGGATGACAAACTTGCGCTCCAACGAGCCTAGGTAATTAAGCATTCGAATAGCATGCGCTGAAGAAGTTCACCATGTTGCCAACACTTAGACATCTCCGGAAAACTAAACTTCGCACTTCGTTGATATGCCAATTTATCTTCAATAGGACACTATCATATCGCACATCATCTCATCACTCAAGTGTGTTTTCGCACTCTTGGGTAATCCACATTAATATCAAATACACCTATCCCCCGGTTTACACGGTAGATCGGTTCCATAGAAATCCGTGTAAATCGAAGTCACTATATTTTCTATGTAAATCCATGCAAATTGAAAAAAAAACACCAAAATGTGTTTAATTCACTCACTTATTGCAACATACAATATAAATTATATATATATAATCTAAAAAAACTTCAATCAAATGGTATACCCGATTGGTCTAACCCCAGCGATCGGTGGTATATATCCGCGCTTGATGGAAGCCCCGAGGTTCAAGTCTTCTGCCTCAGGCCGTCAGAGTTTTCTCGGTAACCCTTAAATGCGGATATGGATATATGCCAGCAGCCTATAGGACACAGTTTCTCATAGTGGATGCCGAATTTTTGGTTTCTTTTCATTGCTTTTTATTTATCATGGATTATTCAATTGGATAAAGGGGATTTTGGGCTTTCTCCGTGTTTGTCAGTTGTGCCTTGGCCCAGGCAGAATCAACCCAATTTGAAGCGATTTCTTGAATCCTGGGGTATTCTCAGTGTTTCTTGTTTGCACCTTGGTTTTGGAATATTCAAGGAAATTCGAGTTTGGCATAAGGCGACATGTAACGGACAAGTACGAGGAATTTCAAATGTCCAGTCATTTCACGGGTTTTCCCCGGACTTGTCCGATACAGGAGCGCTGCGAAGTTTATTTTGAGGTTTTGGTGTGCCGTACTGCTCTAGACACACTGCTGTAAGGGCTTTCCTGCTATACCTTACTTACTATACCTACTGTCGCCGCCATATTGGCAGCTGACAACCGTACCATGACGGTAGCCGAGCTCCCACGTCCTTAATTGCCCTTAGGAAGAACGTCCAGGGTAGTACGTTTCTAATACCTTTTAAGTATACACTTAATTAACATATTTAACAAAAACTGTCTGAAATTGAAAATGCTTCCTCAAATTTCCGTGTAAATGGGGGAACATTTCCATGTAAATCGGGGAAAAGGAACATTTCAAACACCGTATTAAAACGAAAACGTGTAAAAAATGTACCATGTAAACCGGGAGATAGGTGTACTTCAATACGAACAAACAGAAGCCTTGGAAAGTGTAAAATCTCTCAAATTTGCGCTTGCCAAATATTGGTGATTATGCCTTTAACTACCACAGAGATTCCCCTGCGTTTCATACCATTACTTTTTATTTATTAAACATCATTTCCACCTCATTCACTTGAGTGCAAGTTTATAAACAGAAACTGGAAATTTTTAACTTGAACCATTTGGAACTTGCCAACTATTGTAATAATTATGTATATTATCATTATGCGATAATAGCACAGATGTTTGTTATTGCTTTAATTGCCTGCAAAAGGCACTACGATGTCATCCCACCAGGGAACTACCTTGTCAGAGATTAGTTTAGCAGTATTTATTCAAACTCAACTTTAAACTGGCATCAGTTGAGCACAGCGAAAGTGTGGGAAATTTTATTTGCTATTTCAAACTTGTTAAATACTGGAACTATTTAGCTATCAAAGCCCTTGAGATTATTATTAAATGGACGCTTGTCTATCAGGGAACACTAGAAAACATAAAAGGTTATCATCATTAAACCGTTTCTTCATTTAGTTGGCCAATTTCAATTAATTACGGAGGCATCTTTTTAGACAATGGGTCATAATGTGAGCATCATATAAATTCCAATGAAACTTTAGTATAACTTTGCCAACTCTGATTTAGAATTCATATATTCCGACAAACTGTGCATACTAATGCAGTTCTATGCCCAGTAACAATTTGACGCAATTTGCTTGGGTTTTACATCCTCCCTTGCTTTATTGTAATTTAACCAAGTATTACGAAACATGTAAATATTTCTTGGTGAAACTATCCGAATTTTACAATATAATACTTGACCTTATTATCATTTTAGTACAGCTAACAGTACTAATATCAAGAAAGAGCCCCTATTGTTACGTTCTTCATTTACCCCACGTGACTAGCGATTAGATAATTACGAAATGACTATTATTATTAGCGGTAGCACAATTTGTAGTCCACCGGAACGGCAATTTTATTCCAACGCCAATCGAATTAAGTTACCCATTCAGCAGTAAAGCAATAAGATGATAGTCGCTTCGAGTTAGTTCCGATAGAAATTATTAATGATGATACCAGATCATTCTTCCGGCAATACCAATAATGGTCCGAATGTCGCACTTTCGCCGCTTTCGTCGATTTTCCCGCCTTGGCGCTGTGGCCACCGCCTTGTGTAAAGTAGGTGTGCGCATGGTTACTTAAGAGGTCGATGACCATGATACCTCAAGGTATAGTCAAGGCCATGGTCTTAGATGCGCGCGGCCGGGCATTGAGAATAACTGTACCTAGGCGCACAGCGCGCACCTTGGTTCTTCATGACCATTCCAGCCACATCGTCGAATATCACCTTGAATTGCCAACGGTACATTCGAAGCGGGTGCGTCGTGGTCCCCATTCGCGTAACGCACCATCGACATGAATGAATCCGCGTCGACCTGAGTCCACGAAGAAGTCATCGCGCCCATCGGCTGCCGGCCAGATTACGATGCTCCGTTCCGGTTGACATCCGTACCACGCTGTGTAAGTGCGCTCCATACCCGTTTGCTCCGCCAAGTGGCCGCCTCTTGCATTCCGAAGCCGCGCAAAGACATTTGAGATGTGCCAAGTGAGCCTCTTTGCCGTTGTGGCCTCGTTGGCTTTCGCCTTGTTTGCGGGTGCACATGCCCAGGAGGACTCGCTGGTGGGCAGTTTCTTTTCAGGTGAGTCCTGCAGCATTCAGACGCGCGCCCGGCTTGTACCAAAGTCCGCTTCCGCATTTCGGTAGGATTGCTGGATACGATCACCAGCACCGCAGACGCGAAAGATTGTCCCGGAGTGTGTGTGCATACAATCGCCACATTAATCTGCTACGATGTCCTGGAACATATCCAATGTCCGCAATCTATGAAATGCTGTATTGAGGCGCCTCCGGCCAACGCGACCGAGAAAGGGCCGGACAGTTCAAACAGCGCAGTAACGTCCACAAGGCTAACCATACCAACTGTAGCGACATCAGCAACAACACCACCACTATCGTCGTCACCACCACCATCAGCAACAACAACTGCTCTAACAACGACCTGGACGACCCCTCTGACAACTTCAAAATCGGTGAGGTGTTTCTTACTATCTGGATGTTCCCCAATGGTGACAAGCGGCGATTCCAGGTACCCATTGTTGCAGTAAACGCGGCTGAGTCAATTAAGGCATGCCCGGGAGTGTGCGTAGCGAACCGCATCGCCGACTACTGCGAGGCCATTCTGAACACGGATGACCTGTGCAAGGCTGGTCTTCGTTGTTGCGTCTCCAGCGACGCATTCGGCGACAAGATCCCGGCCAACCTAATCATCCCGAACAAGACCAAGCAGAATGGCACCCGCCATACGCCGCACCCCACATCCTCATCGATGACAACAGCGAGCATCGTCAGGAGCACCCTACAACTGCAATCGCCGACATCGACAGCGCGAACAATCAAAAAGTGTGCTGGCGAATGTGTGAGCGGTATGGTTGCTCTCTTCTGTGACGACATCGATACGGATGCCGAGTGCCCGGATGAGGGCAGCTGCTGTATCATGAGTCCGGTGAGTACCCGGCCATTGCCTGAAGGACACCCTTCAGCAAATATGTTCAGGCCGCAGAGGAGGAGCATCGACCGACGACCACGAAGAAACCAACCCCAGTGCCATCGCCTCGACCCACTGCCGACCCTGGGCCCACCTGCCCCGGCTTCTGCTTGCTGAACATCATGGCCGCGTTCTGCGAGCGGCCATCAGTCCTTATCCCGCACACCGTCAACTGTCAGCGGGGCACCGTGTGCTGCGATAACACGCGCTCGACGACGGCGACGACCCGACCGCGACCCCCACCCCAGTATCCACCAACCACAACACCGGCGCCATCCACCACACCCACCACCACCACCAGCACCACAACGCTCGATCCACGACCGGAATGTCCTGGTTCCTGTATCGTCTCCTACCTGAGTTTCACATGCTTTAGTAAGTTGAATCTGAGAGGCTGTTTGGTCTCAAGTCAGTTAAGGACGAACTGGGTTGGCTTGAAGGAAACGCGGAGATGACGGAGGTATTCAAGTGCAAGAAGTCCGCGACCAAATGCTGCGCGGCCAAGTCGCTCATCCGGGAAGTGGCCGGAGCCAAGGACGCGGAGGATACCGGCAACCAGAAGAGTACCCCGTCACCTGCCTCACCGCAGTCGGCGCCCTTGGGTTTCACAACTCCCGCTAACGAGTCAACGACCCTGAGTAAGTAGTGACCCTCGCTCGCCAGCTACCATACCCTCAATTACGCATCGGAGGCTTTACAGCGGCGTCGGCGGCGACCGCAGCGGACACCAAGTCGGGATCAACGGGTAGGCCAACCGTCTACAGCAAGTACGTGTGCGGCGTGAAGGGCACTTCACGGGCTGGTCGGGTGGTTGGCGGCGAGGACGGGGAACGCGCCGAATGGTGTTGGCAGGTGGCCTTAATCAATTCGCTCAATCAGTACCTCTGCGGCGCGGCCCTAATCGGCACCCAGTGGGTGCTCACAGCAGCCCATTGCGTGACCAAGTAAGTGAGAGTTCAAGCGCAATTTGTCAGGTTGTAAATGTGCGCTTCCGCCTTCAGCATTGTGCGTTCCGGTGACGCGATCTACGTTCGCGTGGGCGACCATGATCTGACCCGAAAGTACGGAAGTCCGGGCGCGCAGACGTTGCGCGTCGCCACCACGTACATTCATCACAATCACAACAGCCAAACGCTGGACAACGACATCGCCCTCCTGAAGCTGCACGGACAGGCCGAGCTGAAGGAGGGCGTTTGTCTCGTCTGCCTTCCGGCGCGTGGCGTCAGCCATGCGGCCGGGAAACGCTGCACGGTGACGGGATACGGATACATGGGCGAAGGTACTTGGCGCAGCTGACGCCTGTATCCCCCGGTGATGTCCTTGCTCATTTTGCAGCCGGTCCGATTCCGTTACGGGTGCGCGAAGCAGAAATCCCCATCGTCAGCGACGCCGAGTGCATTCGCAAGGTGAACGCCGTCACCGAGAAGATATTCATCCTACCGGCGAGCAGTTTCTGTGCTGGCGGGGAGGAGGGCAACGACGCCTGCCAGGTGGGGATTGCTGGAAACGTGTTTTTCAGTGCCTCACGATCGCGTAATTTGCAGGGTGACGGCGGGGGACCGCTGGTCTGCCAGGACGACGGCTTCTTCGAGCTGGCTGGCCTCGTCTCGTGGGGATTTGGATGCGGGCGTCTAGACGTACCCGGCGTCTACGTCAAGGTCTCCTCCTTCATCGGGTGGATCAATCAGATCATCAGCGTGAATAACTTGTAGCTCATTGGCAACCGTACCAAAACCGAACTCAATTGATTAGTCGTGTAAAGACACCCGCATTCGCAATTCGGGGACTTTTGTACATAATCCAGCATGCGCTCTCCGACGATCCGATCCAGCCTAGCGCTAATAAACATATGCGTACGATTAGATTACGGCTTTATTCCGTTTCAAATGTTTTACAAATAATAGCAAGTAGCAGTAGTAATAATAGTTCTGAACAATTTGATGCAAATAATAAGTTAACGCAACCGTCTAATTGTCCGCATAATAATCGTCTGCGTCCGTCTGTATCGACTTATCCATCTTGGGCACGATCCTCGCATCAACGCGAATAGGTCGCCGACACTTGATGTCGCACAATTTCATTTTCTTGACGGCGCCACCATCCGCCTCATCGCACCCTTCGTGGTCCATCTGAGATTGGTGACGCTTTGTCGACTTGTTGGACGCACCCTCAGTGGACGGTTGCGATGCACCGAAACCTTGCACGACGTTGCGAAGCAGCGAGGTCATGGAAGACCAAACGCCAGCCTTCTTGGACGATGGGATGCATTGTGGATCGGCGTATGCAGGGTGGCTATCTGCGAAATCTTCCCCCACCAAGGTTACCCTCTGCGCGTCCCGACGTAGCTTACCTTACCAGCTGGCGGCGGCTGAGGGCTGCGCGCTAAATCTACCGTGGAGAGCGTCACGCTTAGACGACCCTTATCATCCGGACTATTGGTGATGTCATGCAGGGCGATCGACTCGTTAATGGCGCTGAGCCAAACCGTTTCGTTCATGCTATAACTGCGCCGTTTTTTCGCCGTCGTCGGTTGACTTTTCTGCTGGACCGAAGCCTCCCCCGACCACCCAGCCGCTTTTGATGAGACTCTGTCCGCAGCTGTTACGTAATTGCCTGCAATTTTCATGTCCGAAACTTTTTGCGCTACGCTGAGCTCCGGAACAAAGCCAATTTGCAATCTACTTACTTTTTTCGCTCGCCTGGGAACCTATCGAATTCGTTGGCAATAATTTTGTACTGCTTTCTAAACGGTAAATTGGAAATAAGCGGAAAATTAGCGCAAAACAATATTCGTCCCTTGTTTGTTGTTCAATACACCCATACCTCACTTTGCGTCGTTGTTCCGTTCCAAAAAAACACGACGCAAAGTGAATTAAGATTTTCTATA
>JAOEHK010015398.1:0-29864 GCA_025447835.1 Labidoglobus nevermanni | reverse complement strand
GTTACAGAGTTATAAAAATCATCCAAGACGCGTGTCACTAAAAATGTGCTCACGTGTCAGCACTGACACGCGTGTCATAGGTTCGCCATCACTACTATAGTTTCATTTTTCCAACGAAACTTACAGACTAGAACTAGGAGTTAAGTAACGGAAGAGAAATATATCTCTTTCCATGTAATTGGTCTTGCAATTACTGGAAATGCATGTCAATTACTTCAAAACAATTTATCAAGGAATGTGGACTAGTAGAACTTGAGTAAGCAAGAAAGTAAGGAAGTTTGCAATTATAATAATGTACACTTAGGCTGCGCACGAATATCTTGACTGTTTTTCGCAAACTTTGTAAATATTCATATAAGAAGTTGTCCCTCTGGGTGCATGCTTCGAAACACCAATATTATTATGGAAATCCACCCTCTTTACGCTGGACCACATTACAAAAACTATTACAAAAAGTAAAAAGTCTGTTGATATATATATAAGCTGCAAATGGGTATGTGGAAGTTTTCAGTAGTTTTTGTCATAATTTAATTTTTGGTATTACAACTTAAATCTACATAGAGACGTAGAGTATTATTGTAGATAATATAAAGGTGATTAATAGGAGGGCGATTAAAATGTACTAGAAACCGCAACTTGGGATACACAGGCTTAGATAGAGTCGCTAAAGTTGAGTCCCAACTTAATTTTAATTGAATTGTCAATGTTTCGATTAAAACTTGTTTGCCGATAAGGAGAATTCGGCGGCTAAACTAATACGGATGGCTGTTGGAAAGTTTCATCGCCTTGATAACAATTGAAATGTTATTCAAATTGATAATATTCTTTTGTGATATTGGAACAGAAATCAAGACATTTCTCAACGATGAAATGATCAATTTGATTCTTTTCTAGCATAAAATAAACGATTTTTCACTTCATGACTGAAATTCTGAATAAACATTTCATAACTTCCTAGACGTTTTGACAAGGTGCGGTGAATCGCAATCAAATCTACGCGAAAAATAATCAAATAAGTCACATGGATTTGTATTTGACATGCAAAATACCAGAGATTTAAGCCACATTGCCGATTATGAAATTGATCAGTCTTGCATATACTCAGCTCGACATTCAAAATGTTTGAGCAAATGTTGGATTCCATCCAAATTCGCAATGTTGTCGGTGCAGAGTGCCTCAACTTTGGACGCTGCTAATTTATTGTCCTTGGATCCTTGTGCATTTCCACCAACTAGTAACGACACGAGTATAGTTTGCAGAGCAATAATTTCGCACAAATAGCAACTTGGCATTAATTGGAATCACGTGCTACTGGATTTCACAATTTACTTTTGATTATTCCAAACTCGTCCTTTATTAGTCGAACAATACAAGAGTGGAGCACTGCTAAAGTACCCCTAATTGAGTTTAGTTTTAATTCCACTGTAACTATATGTTAATTTTAAATTGGTACAATTGTGGAAACACCGGCATTGTCCATAACAGCAAAAGAACAACAATAAATTCTGATAATAATCATAAATGTCGGAATATAAAATACTGGAAATAAAGCCCCTCTGAATTTGGTTGTTAAAATCAGTGACTGCTATGAAAGCCAATAAAAGGCTACTTTATACCTTCACATCAACCACATTGGAATTCATTTCATTCATTTGTCCTTTAATTAACCATGGCGAATCATTTTGTAATAGTAAAATTCCATCTACTTTAAACCGAAACGCCTGAAAGCACCTGCAGATGGTTTCCAATTCAAACAAAAGCTCTTCTTTTGATTGATTGCAGCAGCCGAAATAATTAATCGCCAACGAAGACAGATTTCAACGTGGAGGAAGAAGACAGCAATTAATCATCAGTGAAAGGAATGCGACAAACTGAAATTTCATCAAGAACTCGTTCAGCACAAGCAATCAGTGTGATTTCCAGTTCTCTCCATTAATGTCCGCTATATAATATCATTAATTACCCATCGTTTCGTTGAAGAGCGCAAAGTAAGCAAGGTGAAGTAAATAATTTGCAAATAATGACTACAACAACTAAATAAATGTATGGAATTGATTAACTCAGAGTCAAACATATTGCTAGTCTACAAATGGTGGACGAGGTCGAGGACGAGCAGGACCTCATTACCACAATAATTTGTCTGACTATTTGCCGGGCAAACTTCGCAACTTATTTGATCGCTTTAATTCAACTGTAATCGAAGTGAATTTAAATAGAGAGTTGAATCCAAATGAATCCAAAGCAAATCTACTATAGCTAATTCAATTGTGAATATCTGCTTATTACCTAACTGAAATTAATTAAGTTCCAGCTGGAATCTAAATCATTTGCATCCTACTTTGTGACATTGAAGCAAAAATGCTGAAATTAGGTCTTCAATCCTTCACTGGAACGCAGCCAAATTGGATTAAGCCAAATTCACTAATGAAATAAAGACGAATAGCTTTATTCCTACGTACTTTTGTAGTCATTAATTACGTTGTAATGAAGAGTGAACGAAAATGTTACTTCCAATTTTATGCAAAATTATTTGTAAATTGTTGCAGTTCCAATGATTCAACAACTATCATTATGTGCCAAATAAGTATATTATGTAATGAAATCAAGTGATGTACAACTCGTAAATAGTTCTCGTCATCAGGATGTGGTAAAAACGGAAAAATTGTTGAGTTGGATAATTATAGTAATCGAATATATTAACTTTTTATTAAATGTACAATGAAATGAAAATGTATATGTTAACTAAGGATAAAATTAGTGAGCCAGACAGTCTCCTCTCAGGTCCATTTCCAGGAGACTTTGTTCCTCGCTTCGCAGCATGACCACCAGAATTGATTAAGCCCTATGAATTTTTAAGGCTTTGTTCTCCGAGTTCATTTTTGGAGAGATCTCTTTCGTTCCTTATGTCGATGTTTCTATTGTTACCAGGATTAAATGATCTTTCAGTAGTTTGACCGCTTGATTGATATGTAATTAAAATAGCTGAAATAATATATCGCAGGGAATCGAACACATACACACACGTTTGTGAATACATAATGAATTATGAATTAATGCTCTGGAATTTGTCTGCACTGTAAAAGACTAAAAGAACTAGATGGAATTTATGGAAATTGAAGGAAAATCCCCCTGGAAAGGTGCTCTGGGACATCCAATAGATGTATATGAATTAGTGATAGATGCACAAAACTATTGTATGAATGTTGATAAATGTAAGTACTCAGCTTAATGCTGCTGTAAACAATGAAAATGTGCATTTTGTTTCATTATTTACAAAATTGACTTTTTAATATTTTATTAATGAACTTAATAAAGTATTGATTGTAATTAAATTGTGAGTTCTTATTTATCCGTATACGTAATAAAAATTGCTCACGTTTTTACTATCGCTTCGCAATAAAAAGAGATTACTAAGTTTAGCATCAATTCTCTTTTAATGCAATTTGCCTGTTAATCCTAATGTTGTTCGTATTGCTTGAGTTTCAATATTAAATAGAACAAAAACGCGCATTTGTCCACCATTAGTCAAATATTAGTTTAGGTAGAAAACTTTGCTTGGCAAACAAGTCCAACTTGCAATGCGAGGACAAGTTTAATCAACTTCCCTTCAATTCCAAGTGTGTAGATGGCTTGCTCTGCTTTAATCCGCAAAGAATGTGAGGCATTGATAAAAGATTGCTGCTGTGAATACGTCCATAATGAAAATATCAACATTAATTCAATTAGATATAAAGCAACAGTATGCAATTTGCTGCAATTATTGCTTCGAAGCACAAACAAGCACCAATCAATCCAAAACAATTTACTTGCCCATCGAGATTGATTGGTTTCGTTAGTCAGCACTTTTTCTCTCATCCAGCAATGAATACCTAATCAAGCCTTATAGTGTAACTGCTAACGAAATTAGGACGAGAATACAAAAAACAAATAACTTTATTCGTGTCTGTTTGAACGATATGAATGATAAGACGTGATTGACTGATCGACTGACTGATAAGACCACGAGCAAATGGCGTTTTCACTCATCATCGCAGTCTTCGTCAGAGCATCAGTCGGCATGCCTTATCGTCGTCATTATCAGCGCCAGTTGACGATTGCCGCCATTGGGGATGCTGCCAGCGGAAAAACCGAGCTGCTGCAGCGATACACCCTCAACGCACACTATTACAAACATTTTCCTGGGCAACGGTAAGTCGCGTGGGAAATTGATTGTCGTCTATGAATGCGACCGCTGCTTTCTCACCCCTTGCCGCAGATTCGAGACGAATGTGCGCGAAATCGTCGTCGATTACGCGCCCTACGAGGTGGAATTCATCGATTGCGAGGTCGACGAAGACTATTTCCTGTTGCGTTGCCACGCGTACGAAAAGGTAACGCAGCGGATTATTCTGCTAATTAGCCGAGAGATTAATGAGAGAAGCTGCTGACGATAATTGAAAATGTATTAAACCGGTAATCGTACTATCATAAAGTAATTTCCACATTATAATGATATTGCTGCGAGTACGCGTGTAATCGTCCTTTAACCAAGGATTACGTAAATGACGATTGGATGGATGTAAACGTTGTCCACAGAATCGAATTTTAATCAATTGCACAATTGCCAGCTGCCAAATGCACGCCAGCAAACTCTGCTCATGGTCTCGTCCTGCTACAGGCCAGCGTCATCCTGCTGTGTTACACTATCGCCCGACGACAGTCCTTCGACAATGCGATGCATAAATGGTGTGTGGAGGTACGCAAAATCAATCCAGATGTGCCCATCGTACTTGTGGGTATGTTTCTTCCACGATTGCTTTCCAAACCTTAAGATTCAAGTTCATGAAAACAGGACATAGAAGCAAGTGACAAGGTTGGCAGATCTAGTTTACGCGAATTGAAACTTAAAAGCAAACTCATCTAAAGAAGTGCGATTCATCGGCAAGTTTCAGCGACAAACTTGGACAAATGCGATTCCTGAATCACGAGGACAATGTGTATCAAAGGATCGGCAGAGGAAGGAGTGACAGTGAGCAATGAACATTGTTACGTAAAGGATTCATATCTCTGTATCGAGTGATGAAACGCTAATCAAAGACTTCCGTTGAATTGAATCAGTTTCCTGCTGCCGTCCGCTCGTTATCAGCGCCAATTATCAAATACAGGAACGCTTTGGAAATGAATCATGATTCCACGGGTCGCACATGAAATTACGAAAGTAAAAGGCAATGATAAATACCAGGAAATACTTCATAGGTGTGGTGACCGTAAATTTGCGAGAATTCGAATAAAGTGTGTTTTATTCCACTATTAATAATAACTGTAAAGTTGTTAATATTCCGTGAAAAGACATAAAAATGAATAGGGCAACAAGCAATTAGCGCAATCGTCAATATCATTTCTAGAAACAAGAAGAAGTTTTGTAGCAGCATCAAAGACGCGAAATGTGAAATAGCTTTCAGCATCCCCTTTGCGCAGAAAATGCACAAAGTTGGTCTTTTCTATTTATGATTTTCGCAGGTGAAGGTCTTTGATTGTTGAATGTACATTTATTTTATCAATGCTCGGTGACCATTGCCGCAAAAATATAGTCATTGACAACGAGTCAATTAGATTCCTCGTTACCACCTAGATTTATCAACAGACATCCTTCAGAATTGCCTTCACATTATTGCATTCAGGCAATTCCACTCGCTGAGATGTTATGATCTTCTTGTGCTTGTAGCCACTGGCACCGAGACGCGTCGCCACCAATCCAACGTGCCCCAGATCGTCAGCTTCGTCGAGGGTGATAACATGAGGTGTGCGATAAAAGCGGCGGCATTCGTCGAGTGCTCGGTGCAGCAGCTCGTAGGCATCGACGACGTGTTCATAGAAGCAGTTCGAAGTACTTGCGGAAGACGGTAGGATGGGTAGGCCATTCTGCAAGGATCCACAGGACAATAATTCTGCAACAAATTACTTCTTTACTCGCTCCCGAATAAAAAGCAACTGCAACACACGTAATTGGACGGAAGCTTTATATCCTCCTGGAAATTTACCTATGCAGACTTAGATATTAAAAATTAGGTCTAAAAATGGGGTGCGTCCTATACAGCGAGGGTATCATTTTTCCGCTTGCAATAAAATTCCTAGTTCACATCAATGACAAGGCATGCAAATCTGGTTTGAGAAGATTTGTGGACACAAGCCTGGAAGATTACTAAGAAAAGAGTCTGCTGCTGTTTGACATGTTTCGAGGGCACACCTCTCTCACCACTAAAAGTCTAGCTACTGAAATGAAACCAAATTTGGCCATCATTCCTGGTGGACTGACATCACAGTTACAGCCCTTAGATGTTTCAACTGACAAGTCTTTGCAACAGGTTTAGTCATTGGATTACCAATGCTACTATGAAGTTAACCCCTAATGTGAGGATCAGGAGGTCTGCAAATAGAAAAGTCTGCAAATGGGTAGTGAAGATGGAGATTATCATTAAACCATTTAAGAAAACTAAGATATCAAACTTGATGGACGGGACTAAAGATGTTATGATCTATGAAGAGTGTGATGAAGAGTCTTTTGTTGATGAATGTGTTGATGCTTTCACTAATTATAATTTAACTATTATTGATACTAGGGGATGAGGAGTTTCATTGAAAATATGATTTGCAATTAAGTATTTTTGTATTTTCAATTAAAGTTTTTTTTTCTTCGTCTTACACTCAACTGTATCTTATAGTCCGTAAAATACGGTATGTATTTCAATTTTGATTGAAGTTTTGCAATTTGCGATCGTATCTCCTTCGATATTTGATCTTTTCTGCCATCAGTTCTGGATACACTTGCCATATCAAATACGAGCGAATTCTGCGCAAAACTACGCGCAACTTTATTTCGCGAACCTTGAATTTCTTTGAAAAATGGCCGCAGAGCATCTGGAAAAGAAGGAGACTAGAAGCCCGAATGTCACCCAAGCCAGCCTTAAGATACGCTCCATTTCTCTACAGCCTTATCGCTTAGAGTTAACTCTCTGCCAGATGGCTTTTCGAGAGAAATATTATCTTGACATGTTAATTGAAAAGTGATGAAGTGCGCGATGAAATTCCATGGGATAGGAGCAATCAAAGACGACATCAACTGACACATCACGTCTCATTGCAGATGGGAAACGATGGCAATGCACAGTGAGCCTATTTTTCGTCGGTTTACTGAACATTTACATTGACATGATGCCCTAATTGGAATGTTGCTTTTATCCTCTGCACTCAGAATCGATGTTGCGTCCTATTTTTCCAGATGCTCGCAATTTCTCTGGCATTCAGTTCACATTCTAGGTAATAATGTATGCTTTATGTCAGCTTTGCTCTCCTGCGATACTTTTTCAGCGCGAAACAATACATTGTTGCGGGGAAATTTATAGTCATTTCCCGGGACTTATTAAAAATCCCCGACGGCGATCGTAAATTCATCTGTCTTTACTCTCGTATTTTCGTAGTTGATATTACTAATTACTATTATTTACGAATGCATTTTCTCAAACAACAGTAAACAACAATAAACAATAAAATATATTTTCCTACATTTTCCTAAGCCACTGTTGTAACAAATAAAAATTTGATTTACACATGAACGCGTTTACTGTATTCTGTATCGTTTCTCGTAAAGTTCCGGTAGATGTTGGCACCATTGAGGATGATTTTATCCTACTTTAGATTTCCATTTACATATATAGCCAGCCATCGGTGAATGTTTTATGACGAACATTTTAATGCGTTCTGAATCACAACTCGCTGACGCAGTTTCAAACGCTCCATATCACCAATACCCGTACTCGAATTGCCAATAAACAATTGGATGCGTTCGTACTGCATTTCCTTTGTCAAATGCAATCGAACATGTTGAACCCGTCAATAGTGCACAAAAGAATGGCGAGCTGACTATGTCTCTAAATAAAAATGAGAAAAGGAAACGCGGAAACATGCAGGCCAACATATGCATCACACATTTCCAATCACTTTTCCTCCACTTGCGCCGCGTTCTCGGGGCAATTTTCCGATACTTCCGACCTGCGGAAGTGATCCTGTTGATTTTTCTGCATCTCCTAACTGGCAGATCGCTTACCCGCCTGTTACCCACTCCACATTTACGTCCATTCTATTTACTGCATTCATCAATCATTCCAGAAACACGAGAATTAAATTCCGTGCTTGATTGCCAATTCAAGCAAACTTGTCGTCCGATCGCAATCATATCCGTACGCTCATATGAGGATATTGTTCAAGATTCAAAAGTGAGTTCCATTGAGACCTAGAAGATTTTCCTGCTTACCTTTACATTCTGGGCTCGCGTATTTGAAATGACAAACAGAATTCCATTGATGAACCGTGAACAAACAAGAAATAATATTATACAATGGGGAATCTAAGCAGTTTGCAAAATAAAGAAGTCATTCGTATTCTAGGACGAGGCAACAGGCATTATCAGGTTCAGTGGTTCACGTGATATTTCCACAAGACGCGCAGATATGAGACAATTTTATAGCCCTTCTGTTATTTGCAAAATATTGATATCTTTAATGCTACAACAAACGCAATCGGAAACAGAAACAAAAACGATTGCAAATTGAAATGGTTTGCAGTAGAATCAACTGTAATGAATACAGAACAAGGTGAAAGAAGTGGAGGAAGGAAGTCAAGCGAAGTGTTAGCTCGTTCATCGACTTATTTGTCATTTTTTAAGCTGAGAGCAGCATCGAAGCAAGATTAATGACGCTGCAGCAGCAAAGTGGGCTGCCAGCCTAATGATCACAATGTTTAATGATTCGGCACGAGAACGCAGCGAGATCGAACAGCATCCTGGAGGCGAAACAAGAAGGCCAGGATGCACACATTAGTGGTAGGCGAACCAGGGCGACGGTCTTCTGAACCGTTGAAATGCAGCAACTGTCGGGCCTCATCTCGCCTCGCAGCATCTCATTTCCTTCGTAAACAGGCAAACATCTTGAAGACTGATGGGAAACGGCGCGTCTACCTTCGTCGCAATTGGATCAATATGCATTGAAGGGCTTTGCATTCGAATCCCAACTTAAGCATTTTCCCGGCTGAATGCAGTGTATTCCATATTTTTGCATTTATTTCCTATTTGGGTGCGTGAAACACGACTCCAGTAAGCGCTTCCGCTTCCTGCGTAAAGTGGCGCTTTTATTGTCGAACAGCAACCCTTTTCATTTCGTCCTAGTCTACCATGCGTGCTGCCAGACAAGCCGAATGCAAATAACAATTCCGTCGCGGGAAATCTCTTCATAAACAACATCTTTGCGTACTCGTTAAAATGCAAATCGAGGCCCGAGTTTGGTCGCGTTTGAAGGCAGGCGCAATCTGCGCCCTCTGCAAAAATGTGTGCCTTGTTGGCGCCGCCAAGTCGCGCAACGCTAAATAATGAATACCTCGACAAGAAGACGAAGAAAAAGGCGGCGAAGAAGTTGACGTGCGTTCGCTGATTTAGTTTGCATACGATTAGCGTAAAGATTCAATTTGTATGAAAATCGAGAGCTCGTTTCGACGCGCTTAATGCGATCATTTAGCAACAAAAGTGTGACAATTTATTACATTCGCTTGCATCGCGCACGTTTACAATTTAAGCGCTCTTCTACACTTTAATCTACACCTCGGCTTAATGCGCTGCACTCGTTATTAATTCACGTCTTGCTCTCCCACGAAAAAGTTAGAAACCTAACAATGTTGCGCCTGCAACACGACGAAATCTGGAAACTGCTTTGCAAAGCTCATCCCAATTGACTTCCTGATTAAAATCGTCTTTGATTTGACATTATCACAAAGAAATGATGAAAGAAAGTATATTCATCTTAATTCAGACAGATGAACAAGTTAACATAAGTTCATAGATTCAATTTTAATGGGATAAGTTTTAATACAGTTGTTCATATCTAAGAGCACTATTGAAACAACTATACAAAGCAGGGGTATGACCACCCTCATCAGTTTATCAGTTGACATGTGAATGTCGACAGCAAGCACACGTGCACCAATTGTCATCAACAATTGCAATCAAATGGCGAGTTTCGTGAATTTGCGGTTGACCGAATCAATTGCATGTGCATTCATAATTCACATGATGTTGATACAACAAGTAGCAATGGCATTAATATTAATTGTGTCATAATTGTACTAGGAAAGATATACAGGATTTATTCACTTGTTGTCGTAGATGTAACAAAATAAAGGCAAAAAAACACAATGTGTAATTGCAATAAATAACGTGTTGGCCAGGAAATTGGGGAAAAACCGAATTGTTAATTAAGATTGGCGATGATGAACGCAGCCACAACGGAATCAAAAATCAAGGTGACGAGGCCATCACTGGACGAATGAATAATTCCCCAGTGACAATCATGACCGGAAAATTACCTCTCGTATATAAATGCATTGAAATCGCAATTTTTCGCATTAAATTCGCAACCAAACAAGAGCGAAATTTGTTCATTTTATTACAGAGGCAAATACAGCAACAATGCTCAAACAATTGATTGCTATAGTTTGGGCACTATGCCTCTATTTTCACGGTGAGTTTTTGCGTTTTTGTACATTAACTTGCGTTAATATTTACATCATGCCCATGAAAACGTTCTGGCAAGCAATAAAGGCAAATGAAACGTTTCTTTGCGCGCCAGTTTCCGAGAGCATCACTTGCAAATTGTGCGTGGGCTCAATGCAATCCGATTGCGCGAAGGACGCCGCTGCTTCGATGGCCCTTGTAGAATGCAACTCGATCGGAGAAATGTTCCGGCATCGGCCTCATCATCGTTTCCATACGCGCTTCCAGACCACGACGTCGTTGGACGGTCTGCTGCCAAACGCACTCGAAGAAGATCCTATTGAGCCGGTAGCGAGCAGCGCTGAGCGACGATGGGAAGCTGGATGCATGCTCATCAGGACGAAGAGTAGGTCTCAATCGCGCGCCGGTCCGAAGGGCACATCTGCAGCATCTCATCTTTGCGTTTTTTGCAGCGGGCAACGCGACCACGGCGCTCATCGCACGCGGATGCATGTTCACTCGTCCTGGCAAGGATTGGTGCGCGTTCGTTGAGAAACGCAGCAAGGACATTGTCGAGTGCAAGACGTGCACCACCGACGAATGCAATTAATTATGCCCTTCACGCATTCTTTCGATCAATTTGTCCACGTAGAAAAGATGGAGTTATCTATATATATAAAACGAATGTATGTATGTCTGTTCGTCTGTATTTGCCGCTACAATGGGATCTCCTCCTAAATTACAAATAATTCGATAGAAATGAATATTAGGCTTATTCTGTGTACTTCTGAAACAATGTGGAAGAAACGACAATTGGCAAAACCTCATAGTTCGAAAGTTATAGCGAAAAAAACAACATATTCATGACAAACGGCACTGCAATAGCGATCGACTGCCTGTCTCTGTCTGTCGGCGAACAGTACCAACCGATTGCTAACAGGTGGGGGGCAAATCAAACGGACGGGTAGATGAGCAAATAGTAGTAAAACCCAAGCAACCCACTAGTTTCTGATAAAATTGTTACATGTAAGTGAATTAACTGTAGCTACATCTCTTTAAGGTCACAGGGCACCAGGAACTAGCTTCACCTTTAACCTTGTCTCATTCTTGAATTGATTAATTCTGTAAGAGACCCACCTCAACATTTCCTTGAAAAAATTGATTGAAGACTTAAATCAGCGAAACAATCATTCATATTCATATTTCCATTGATTGAATGCTAAATAGAACAAGTTTAATTAAACCGAGATTCCGAGATTTCAATATCGCTTTAATAAAAAAAACATTGAAATATTTTTTAATTAAACTCACGTGTACAACTTTTAATAAATTCATCCATTTGAAGCCGGATATCCACAGCCTCAATGCAGCTCATTTACTGATTACATTTGTTTCCCAAGGCTTTAAACCAATTTGTCAGAAATACGGATGCCACCATCATTCTTAATTAATCATCCACTAACTAATGGTTCGGGCGCTTTCGTAATTGCTAGAATGAGACTATCAGTAATTATTGTATTGGGCCATCAACTGCGAAGCATAGCATCTGTAATATTATTTCGAACATCAGAAGGAAACGCGAGCAGTCATCTTAAGAAGCCTTATTTACTTTTCTCTTCAAAGTCGAGGATCACCACTAAATACTAGAGGAGGCAAAATTATGTGCACTCTATATGCAAGGCTTCGCTTCAATTATTAATTGTCCTCACTTTAAGCCTACAACTTATTGCCAAACGTTGTGTCTTCGAAATTGCAATTA
Organism: Labidoglobus nevermanni; assembly: GCA_025447835.1. Taxonomy (NCBI): domain Eukaryota; kingdom Metazoa; phylum Arthropoda; class Insecta; order Coleoptera; family Staphylinidae; genus Labidoglobus; species Labidoglobus nevermanni. Next base: position 17,589 of record JAOEHK010015398.1, on the reverse strand, counting down.
GCTAGCACATTTGTCACAGCCCTTCCATAGTTAGTTTGTTTAAGTTACTTTGATTGTTTGTTTCTGGAGAATTTCAGTTATCAGGATTGTTACCAATCAGAACCAGGTACTGGATTCATTATGCATCAGATTGACGGTGGTCGTCGACTCGAATTCAGACGTCTAATGCTCTAAACAAAAGGCTAATTAAAGCGGTTTTGTGTAGGGTATTACCTCAGAGTAATTAATTGACTTTCAACGCTGAACGCTGAACGTATACATGCACTGTAAGCAATTAATTATCCTCCTGAACGAAATCTTATGAAAACAATATAATTCGTGTAATATTTATCAACAAAAATGAACTTTGGAACTTTTTTGATAAGAATATTTGAATTTGAAAGTAGTTGTGTTAACAAACATGTAGATGGCTGCACCTAACGACTAAGTTTAACAGCCACTTAACCTCAAATTGCATGTCAAGTTTGTGCAATAAACACACAATTATCGAACAAACAAATGCAGTAGAATGGCTTAAAATGCCACCAGCGAATGTGCTCGACATACTTCGCATGACAAAAATTAATGACGCCTCATTAGGCTGTGTGTACGTGATTATATTCGCCAGTTTCTTCATTGGCGTGTTCCTCAGGTAAGTGCATAGATTTTGCAGAGAGCAAAACCTGAATGCTCCGCACCTGCTGATGCTTCCAGTGTCTTCTGGTCACTCCTTATACTCATCAGCTTCATTTCCGGCGTATTTGCGACTGCATTCCTCTTAAAGTATGAGCATAAGTGGCCTTCCATTGCGTCCTACATCCAGGATGAAATCGTGTCGTCGAAGAAGGCTGCTGGAGAGCCAAGGTGTACGATATGCAACGGCCCTGGCTGTGCGAGACACAAACCGAACCTTAATCATCCCTGGAAGGCGATTTACATCGAAAAGGAGTTGAATACAAGTTTGGAAAATGCAAGTTTGCAACTATTGAGGGAGTTAGAGGTTATAATTTTTGCTTCTAGTTTTTTGATCACATTCTGGATGAATTCGTCGGCACGTGGTACAAGGAGTACACCAACGATAGAAGCTTCATCTGCGAACTGAAACATTCCATTCGATTTGGGAGCGCGTCGGCCGTGAAGCGATTTCTGGAGCTGGATGTTGGACGTATCATCGTTCACCGACTCTTTCCTTGTTTGATTAAGCATGTTGACGATTACCTGTGCATGGCGCAGATCGCCGAATTGAAGCACTGCGATGTCAACATGGTTGCGGTGGATTATCTCGGCAAACGGTTGCATTTCGCGGCCAGTAATCGCAGCAACGAGCTCAAGTACTTGCAGCATCTGAGTACAGCATTGAATGAACGCCTGCTACCACCAGAGAGTTTAAAATGCAAGTAAGTAGAAAATGAAATGAGTGAGCAAAATAATAATAATTCAACATGCTTTTAATAGAAATTTCTCGATATTATTGCGGGAAATTCTTGCCGGCTGGGTCTTGTTGCCTTTAATGGACGTTTTGGCCGATCCGAACATTATCAATCACTTGATAGCGTTGTATGCGATGCATTCTTCCGATTCGTCGACGAGCAGCCAACAAGCCGCTGAGTACGTCGAGTTTCTGTCTGCTTTTGCACGGACAGAGTTTCAAGAAGTCGCGCTGGCCATCAGCTTGAAGGACATAATCAAGGACCCTGTCAACTTGTACCACTTTATGCAATACTTGAAGAAGGAAGGCTCCGTGCATCTGCTGCAATTCTGCCTCAATATTGGTGAGCGTTAAGCCCAACTGTGACGTTGTTGGGGCAGTTACTTAACATAGATTTGCAGAGGATTTCAATGGCAATCTTCTTCGACCCGATTTGACCAAGAAACAGTTGGAGGAGCTGCATGCGGACGCGTTGAGCTTGTACAGGAATTATTTGGATCCAAAGAGCGACAGCTTCATCGGCTGTTCCATGGAGGTCGTGGGCGAATTAAAGGCGCTTCTAGATGAAGGCGTTTATAACGTCGCGAAGCTGCAAACGGCTGAACCGTTGTACAAAGCATCGGAGTTTGCGTTCAGGTCGTTAGAAAGGGAATGGCTGCCGACATTCTATCACAGCCAAGAGGTGAGCACAATTCGGATTGCATCCCTATTCCACTAACAGTTTTGCGTGGCGACACGTTTTAGTTTTATAATATTATCGGAGGCAACAAAGCAGCGGGGAATTCCATCAAGGGCACCGCCACCAGGTAAGCCAGCAAGACATATTGACCATGAATATCAATTAATTGCATTGTTTGCTGACTGCTTAATCCTATCAGTCCATTTATTAGTGGATCGCCAATAAGAATGAGGTACGAACCAATTCTAACGCAAATTTTCGTTTCATTCGCGAATTTTTCTTCGATTGCAGACAGAAACGTTATAACGACAGTCCGAGCACTGTGGGCAAGTTGAGCAATAGCTTAGGGAAGATTCGCGGCGTGTTGCAGAGCAAGCAGCCAGTAGAGGGATCCATCTATCCACACGAATCCCGAATTCTGGATAACGACGCCGCATTTGTGGACGATTTAGCCGAGAGCACAAATCGCAATCTGAGCACGTGGCGCATCGCGATTCCAGCTGTGGAGACGCACCCATACGGCGCAAAAACCCTTTACAACTTCAACGTGACGGTGCAGAGAACGGACGCGGTTTCCCCAGACGAGACACGTCGGTGGACAGTAAAGCGGACCGACCAGGACTTCTATACGCTCAAGGCGAAGCTGATCGAGTTCCATGGCGGAACGGAGATCTGCAACTCGCCGCTACCAGCGCGCAAATCAACAATGTCTATCGATGCGCGCAAATTGAAGTACGAGGAGTTTCTCAAGCGGCTGCTGGAGAAGCCACTGCTGAAGGGCAGTGACCTCCTGCACACCTTTCTCACCTCAAAGCAAGACTTCACACTGCTGGTAACAACATCGTTGCCCATCGTTGACCTGGAGAACATTTACCAATCAGTTGCATCGAAGTTGCGGAAGGAAAAAGGCCAGTATTTGGACGGATTTCTTGTCACATTCTTTAACTCGACCGGCCGGAGAAATATGCCGTAAGTTTCGTGAGAGTTTTAGTTGTCAGAGTTTGGCAATTTCTGTTGGGGCAGGAAATTCGAATGGGCTGAATTGGGCGATGAAATCGATTGGAAGGAAACATTTGCAGCGCATGCAAGGAAGCCGAAGACGTTCCAAAATCGCACATTCGCCAACAATTTTGGGTCGACGTACAAGCGCGATCGATGCGGATCACCGAGTTTTGTCAACCCGAGCGGTTTTACGGATTCCGCGTATCATTTGCGTGCGTATTGTTGCTTCACATCTCGCTAGAATAACTAACATTGATGAAATCTTACAGTTAAGCATATTTTCCATTTGCCTGAGCGATGGCTGAAGGTTTACGCCACCATCTGCAGTCTAGCGCATCTCGCTATCGAGCCGATTAGCCGATGGGGATGTACGCGGCTACTCCAGCGCTTTCTGAGCCAGTCTACGCTAGCATTTCTCGTCGGAGAATTGGATGGTAAGATCTATGGTTAATAGTGAGGGCGTTGTCAATCACGAACAGTCTTTCTACTATTTTAGTGTTAATTGGAAACATAATTAATGGGAAGCATGTGCCATCAACAGCAGAGGAGCAGCGAGCATGGAAAGAGACCGCCGAGCGATTCCTCAGTGAACAAGTAGCGTGGAAGTGCACGCGACCTGGATTACTCAAACTGTTCAAGATCCTACAGAATGCGAACTACAACAAACAGCTGGCATACAACTTGGTAGACATTGTCCTCGCTGAAATGTACCCGGAACTCGACGCCATCGATGAATTCTACTGATGTAGGCCTGTTGGACTGTTGCTTAACTTGAGATTCACTTTGTGATATGTTTTATTGCATTTTATCCACTAGCAGTCAGGGAGCGTATTGGATATTGTCAATAGTTTTGTAGGATGAGAGTAAGCCTGATATTTGTTGCATACCCTAGCAAATGTTGTATTTTCGGTAATTTTTAATTTGTAACACAATTAAAGTGCTTTCGCAAATAAATATGCATTATTTTGAATTTAAATTACATATTCTGAATCATCTACATAATTGCCAATGGTTCCCTCTTGCGGCACTCCCATAGGAACTAACAGCAATTATACCCTTTAGCTAGGCTTGAAATCCCTTACCCTAAAATAGTCTCCATATTCTATTCACAATCAAAGCAATATATGAGCTGAACCGACATCAATCGATGTTGTACGAAGATTGCTACTACCTCCTCCCAAATTAAAAGGACTTGGAAGGTTAGAAAGTTGCTGATTGTGATTACATTTGGTTCATAATTATATTTCGTTGTTTAATATCATCGCTTTCGGCGTTTAATTGTAGAATATTGCCTACGTAATTGAACTGATTTGATAACCCCACCGAATGAGTGTCTATCAGATGACTGAAACAATCTGGCAGTGAATGATGGTGTGTTGCTGCTTCATTATTTCCACGAAAGAAAACCGCCCATTCGTGAAGCAATCGTAATGAATCATCGATTCCATCGTGCCAAGAAGCATTTCCACTTGAATGCCAACAGCAAAGCACCCATCGAAACACTCACCCTCGTGATAGTAAGAGATTCGCATCAGTCTCAATATTATGCCCTATAAACCATCATTATTTGGGTGTATTCAGGAACACTGTTAACTCCACAACATCTACCGAAGTTGAGAGAATGCGAACAGATCTTTTGGCCCTCGTCGTGCAGCTCCAATGATGAAATCTTCGTCAATGGTGCACAGGAACCATCGATATAAAAAGATACTCCAAGTGAGTGCAGTGCGGGAGAAAGCACGCAGTCTCAGCTTGCCAAATGAACTGGATGCATCGCGTGGGCACTCTGGATCTGAGCGCCTCATCGCTTCCACGGACAGCCAGAAATTGCAGAGCAAAAAGGATGTGGCAGCTTCGCCAACGCACGATTCCTGGTTCAACACATGGCCGGAGCGCTACGAAAAGGTCAAAACAAGTGATGCAACTCAGAGTGAAACGACGAGCTCCACAACTGCGACGAATAATACTCAAATTGCAACCCGAACCATTAACACGGCAAATTGCAAGGGAAAGCTGACGCTAGATGAAGCACTACGCAGTATTTCGCTTGCTTACAGTCCTGTTACAAAACAGCTGCATCTGCTGGAAGTGCTACCGCGCCAGGAGACCACTGCTTGTGACAATACTATCGAAAACGATCTGAAAAGTGCGTGCAAAGAGAATGGTCGCGAATCGCACAACTTTGCAAATGGGAAGAAGCTAGGACATCGCCGAAACGAACCTGGATCGTATTCCAGCACCATATCGACGCTGAGCGAACCTTCACCATCAGGCAGCCTTCTAGAGTCGGACGATTGCTACTCCTTGAACGGTATTGAGGCCGTCAGTAGTCGGAAACGAAGCATATCTAGTTTTGTGCATAAGTACGTTTAGATCAACATTGATGAATATTGTTATTGGCTTTTCTTTCCGTAGAAATGTACTCTCGTGGAAATCCAGTCTTACGTCACCGTCTTCCACTGCGTCCGTGTGGAAAATCTTCAGCAAAAGCAACGAGAATCCAGCAAGTTCGCCGCAACATGGCATCGTAAGCTCAGCAGCCTTAATTCCCAACATGAGGTGAACAATCTGAAATAGTAATTTGATGGAGGCCACATACTATAAAGTTTGTAGGCCTTCACACCTTCCCGCGAAGACGGAGGAAGAAGAACTGCGCCATCGTGAGGAGTACAAGGAAATGCTAGCTGGTGTGAAACGGAAAGAAGCTCTCAATTCAGCTGCGAAGCAAAAACAACAGAAACTGCAGCTTCAGCAGGAAGAACAGCAGGCCCAATCAGCGAAGCACTTCATGCAGACCGTTTTGCACAATTGGCAAGCAACGTAAGTGAAAAACATCAATTCTTTGCCGAATTTAAAGCTGAACCTTTAGTCGCAGCACCCGCAAAACCCGCGATTTATGGTGGCTGGGCCTTCCGTCCAGCGTTCGCGGTCGCGTTTGGCGAATGGCCATCGGCAACGAATTGAATCTGACTCGGCCCTTGTACGAAATCTGCTTGTCGCGGGCCCAAAGTCGCCTCAATAGCGTCGAGCCGCCGCAATACGAATCTGAGGTGGACCAAGAAAGCAGCATGGATGTAATTCAACTGGATATCTCGCGCACCTTTCCCAGCCTCTGCATTTTCCAAGAGGGCGGGCCGTATTCGGACGTGTTGCACTCGCTGTTAGCCGCCTACGTATGCTACCGGCCCGATGTCGGCTACGTCCAAGGCATGTCCTACATTGCGGCCATCCTCATTCTCAACATGGACGAATTCGACGCATTCGTCTGCTTTGCCAACTTGCTAAACGGGCCTCTGCATATAGCCGCATTCACCCTAAACCAGTTCCAGATACAAGCGTATTACAACGCATATAATGAGATCTTCAACTACAACCTGCCCAGATTGTACAATCACTTTGAGTACTCGGGTCTAACGCCGGATTTCTACTTGTTGGATTGGATTTACACCATATTCGCAAAGGCCATGCCACTGGACATCGCCTGTCGCGTCTGGGATCTGTTTCTCCGTGATGGCGATGAGTTTCTATTCCGGACTGCTTTAGGTATGCATGCAAGTTATGTTTACAATGTTGAGAGTCATGGTGTGGTTGCGGTTTATAGGTGTTCTACATTTAAATCAAGATCTACTTCTGAAGATGGATTTTCTACATGGTGCTCAATTCCTCACACGCTTGCCGGATGATATGGTTGCCGATCAACTATTTAAGAGTATTCAAACAATGAGCACCGGAATGGGGAAACTGACGTTCAATCAAATCGTAGATAAATGCAGGAATCAGTTGGGTGTCGAGCAGCCACTTTGAGACATTTTCTCGTTTTCATCACACGATCTCTCCGTCCTATCGTCCGTTTTCATTGCTTCGCGCCATGGAGACGGCCGAAAAGTCTGCGTCCGCATCATTATGCAACATATACTCTCGATTTCGAATCTATTCGTATCAATAATTAGTTAAAGGAAATTATATTACGTGATGGCTGTGTATGGAACGACAATGATGAATTGTTTGTTTGCGCAAATTGTGCAATACAGTTGCAACACACATCGATGGCGCTCCATAAACAATTTCTTTGTTTATCGATGTCTAATGAAGATACAGAAAATTAAACGCCGTACAAACAGCCTGAAACGCGTGTTTGTATAACGAACAAATCTGCAAACTTTTGCGTGTATTTCCATCCACCGTGTATTAATTTATTGTAAATCACTCGAATTATCGGAACGGATATTTATGAAGATATAGTTTATTTACACATTGCATATCATTTACCGCCCATGCTTATGATTAGCTTTTACACTTCATTCATTAGTTCTTAATTTGCGAAAAGCAATTTAATTTAGTTGAAATAAGTTATTTTAGTGATATATTATCAGTGATCTAATATTGAATGCAATTGTTTCTCGCTGGAATATTGCAAACAAATGAAATGTGTATAAAAAGTAGAATTTGTGATATTTACAGATCTATAACGACGAGTGAACGCATCTTCAAGTATATTATACTAAAACCAAGAGCTGTTATGCAATATACGTTATCTTATAAGAGAATTGTTTAATAATTCGCTGGATTGCATATGAAAATGATTATACTTGAAACAATTATATATAAATTTAAAGATTAACTATCGCAAAGATTGCGGAATGTAACTCGAAAAACTTCTATTTACATTCTATCTATATTTAATTAACATCATTGAGCATTTTATTTATATTCATATTGTTTATGTAATAACTCGTTTTCAGTTTAGACTTGATTATTTTAAAATATGCTAATTCAAATGTAAATGCACAAATTGGATGATAACAAAATCATTGATGCTCCCCAATATTATCCATAATATTTTCTTTCAGCATTGACCTTTGTTGCACTTTACTATTCATGAAACTCATTGAAGATTGTTGATGAAATTCATATGTGATTAAATGTACAAAAAGTTTGAATCTGTTAATTCCAATAACATTCCAAATTTATAATTTAGCGCAGTGTTTCTTAAACTTTTTTCCATGACGACCCCATTTAAGGTCCACGATTGCTTCGCGACCCCATTTAATATCCACAATTTTTTCGCGACCCCAGGTGTTAAATATAAAAATTTGGAAGTACTCATTTGTGATGCTATTTTTAGAATTATTATCAATAATCATAAAATAGAATTTATTATAAAACAAACCTTTACAATTTTACATAAAGACAGCTATATTCATAGCATTCGAGAAACCTTCGCGACCCCAAAATTTGGCACCACGACCCCAAATGGGGTCGCGACCCACAGTTTAAGAAACACTGATTTAGCGTATGGACATAACGTCTTCAACAAAATGAGTGGCATCCCTTGAACTTTAGAACGCAAACGTGACAAAAGCTGAGTATTAGTATGATAGAAGAGCAGACAAATATGAATTATGCATTTCACGTAGCAACTGAGCAAAAGCAACGTGAACCTGCTTATTGTTAGTAATTAGCGATTGTTTTTTACCGAGCATGAGTATTTATTTTTGCTGCTTCGTTATCAAAGAGATCACGGAACTTTGTACCTACGTTAATGTCAGGCATGTGCATTTGAATTTTAGGCACGTGCATCTTTTTTGTTTTTCAATTTAAATTGTAAAATAGCTAAATAGGAAGTATTAGAGAAATGGTACAAATAGTAAGCGTATTAATAAATCACTCAGCGTTTTGCATTTATTTTTACAATGTTCGAACGTCGATAAATGCATCGTTGCTGACAATCTCAGTGTAATTTCCATTATCAGTTGTAGAAACTGACACGTTTGAATTACTTTTTCATGCGAAACTAACTAGTTAATTATTCCACCTTTGACGCATTCTTTTCAAACTTGCACAATGCGATAAGATCAAATTCTGTCGATTTCACGTTCAATGCGCATATGCGGAAGTTAGCGATATAAATTCAAGTTCGCTGATGAATCCACTTCCTTCTTCCGTATCACATATGGGCAACCGCGCCAAGCTGAAGAAGTCACTGATTTCGGCAGCGGAATAAGAGCAATATTCGTAGAACTATCACAAATTGCAACATTTGTGGCGATAAGAAGGTTGAGCAAGCTGGTACTTGCATTCTAAGACTTTTACAAGGCGCTATTAAACGCAATAATAAAAGTGTTATCATGTTTTTGTCATGGAGTTAAAAATTGCAAGCCCATGAAATCGCATTGACGTGTGCTCACAAATAGTAAAGGTCAAATATTTGCAAATTTAATGCACTAATGAAACGAAAGCAGTAGTAACAGTGATAAGACAACGATGAACTCGACTTATTTATTGTTTTAAACTTGTACGAAACTGAAAAAGGGGAACTGAATGCGATAACATCAGTTTAGTTAATATGCAAACCGAATTCAACATTTTCCATGATTGATAAAGAAGATACAAAGATTCCAGCGGTGATTGCTGTAGCCTTTAATTGTCATTCCTAAGACATTTGTGGACACGGAAGAATGCATGAAGAACGCAATGTACGGCCACCGGAATGCGCGTTGCGTTCAATATTTGTTTACAACAATTTGAGTTGCGACTGTTTCGCTCACTATTTGTGCAGTTGCCTTAATTTGTCGCATAAAACGATTTGGAGCGCCTTCGAGCATTTCACTGATCGCGAGAGAGTGCTGTGGATAATACGCGAGGCGATACGGCGACGATTGTTGTTGCGCCTAGTGGCCAAAAGTAGATAAGAGCAGAATGGCGTTTGCCAAACTGCCCAATGGTAGATAATAAATTGCGCACTGCGGCTAAACAACGCATTGTTTTAACCAAGTTAAATGCAAGCAAAGGTTTAATAAGTTGCTGTGGTTCCCACGTAAAACTCGATAATATTTGAAGTGAGCAAACTTTCTGTCTAGGTAAGTGCGTCGCAATAATTGCGTTGAAAGAAGGCCCTAAACTCTTCGAAATGATTGCGCTTATATTGCGCAAGAGAAATTTCCAATTAATTAATATCCATGTGAACGTAAGATAAAAGTAATTATTATCAATTAGTAGCGAATTCATGTGACAATTCATAATTTCAATAGGGAAACTTTCCATAGCAGATTGAGATATCAGTTATCGCTAACTATTTCAATCTGACGTAGCTGATTTTGGCCATGACGCAATTGTTTGAGACTTGCAACAATTTGCGAATTGCCGCATATGCATTATCGCCCGTTAATAATAATTCCCCGTTCAACTCGTGTCAGCTATTTGACATGCGCTCGCATTTTCAATCACTCTTTGTCTCATTACCGAAGCATTTTTTAATTGCCGCAACTTGCACGACTTTTCTACTTTTTATCTTTTCTCAGAAATAGCACCTCACCAATATTATTTCAATAAAATACTCATGCAGATTCATTTATTAAAATACATCAATTTTGACGCGTCGTGAGTTTTATTGCGAATTTCATGACTGATGACCTTGTTGTTTTTCATTTGTATTATCAAATGAAAATGCTAAAAATACTCCTTATCAGCTTTTCGAATGTACTCGCCTGGAGATTAACGGCATTTAATTTTTGTCAATTGTTAATAACTATTGGAATTTGAATGAAATTCGCAAAACGACGGACTAACGACTTTACTAAGATCAAAATATATATATTATCTCGTATATATTTCCTCAAATTGGCTTGTAATTGTAAGTTACCGCATTGTTTCCTTAATTTGTTTATTAGCTGTGTGATTACGACAATAATTAGACGTATTTACGTATTAGCAACAATGACTCTGCGCCAATTTAAATGTTGTTCTGGAAGTTGATCGCGTGTTCGAAATATTTGTAAAAAACCCACTAAATGATAATTACACGCTGGAAGAGCAACGAGATTCCTAAATATTGCAATAATAAATGGCAGCTCAATGGCAGGCGTCCAATCGATGGCGTTCTTTATCGCTCATCCGCCCAATCAATTGCTAATGAACGTGATAAGGTTTCGGGCTGACGAATGAGCCGAATGCAAGAGAATGAAATGCGCTTGTTTGCAGCAGCGAGCGCAGCGGAGATAATGGACCAGAATGGCAATAAGATACCGCAGTACATCGCCGCCCTATCAGGTGAAGGCGATGGCCAGCATCCCCTGCGGCAATCGCAACTAATCGCAACTTTGTGCGCAGTATGCCTGGGAGCCGTGGCTGCCGGCTGCATCTTCGGCTGGACGTCCAACATCTCGAAGGAGCTGAAGGACGGCGCCCTGAACGAGATCCGCGTGGACGACGTCGCCATGGGCTGGATCGGCAGCTGCGCGACGCTGGGCGCGATGCTCGTCTGCTTCCCGATCGGCATCGTCTGCGACTGGATCGGACGCAAGCTGGCCATGCTGCTGCTGCTCGCGCCCTTCCTGGCCGGCTGGCTGCTCATCATCTTCGCCAACGGCACGCCGATGATCTTCGCCGGCCGCTTCATCTGCGGCCTCGCCGGCGGCGCGTTCTGCGTCTCGGCGCCGATGTACACCAGCGAGATCGCCGAGAAGGAGGTGCGCGGCGCGCTCGGCAGCTACTTCCAGCTGCTGCTCACCGTCGGCATCCTCTTCGCCTACGTGCTGGCCTACCTGGCGCGCCCCATGCCCTACACGATCGTCTGCGGCGTGGTGCCGCTGGTCTTCGGCGCCGTCTTCCTGCTGCAGCCCGAGACGCCCATCTACCTGGTGCGCCGCGGGCGGCGCGAAGAAGCGCGTGCGGCTCTACGCCGTCTGCGCGGCACCAAGTACAACGTGGACCGCGAGCTGCGCGAGATCGAGGCGGCGATGCAGCTGGAGGACGTCGCCAGCGCGATGAGCTGGAGCGCGTCGCTGCAGAAGCGCGCCACGCGCCTCTCCGCGCTCATCGTCTTCGGCCTTATGCTGTTCCAGCAGCTCAGCGGCATCAACGCCGTCATCTTCTACACCGGCGACATCTTCACGTCCGCCGGCGCCGACCTGGACCCCAAGATCGCGACGATCATCGTCGGATCGATGCAGGTGCTCGCCACGTTCGGCTCCTCGCTGATCGTCGACCGGCTGGGCCGGAAGCTGCTGCTGATCGTGTCCGCCGTCTTCATGGGCATCTCCATCATCTTGCTGGCCGTGTTCTTCACGCTGAAGGAGCGCGACCTGGTCGACGAGTCGGTCATTTCGTCGCTGGGCTTTCTGCCCGTGCTGTCTCTCTGCGTCTTCATCATTGCATTCTCAGTGGGCTTCGGCCCGATTCCCTGGATGATATCCGCCGAGCTGTTTCCGCAGGAGGTGAAGACGGTGGGCAGCGCCGCGGCCGGCACCTTCAACTGGTTCGTCGCCTTCCTGGTGACGAAATTCTACTTGGACGTCAAGACCGCCGTCGGCGGAGATGTCATCTTCTACGTCTTCGGCGTGATTACGCTGCTGAGCGCCCTGTTTGTAGCGTGCATCATTCCGGAAACGAAGGGAAAGACGCTGCAGGAGATCCAGCAGGAGCTCAATGGCGAAAAGATTATTCCAGGCGGCATCGAGAATGCTGCATTTTCGCACAAGTGATGGGAGGATATTGGCAAGCATATTTATTTGTAATTCTAAGAGAAAAACCAATAGAGTCATGTGATTCAGCGGAAATTCCTTGCAAATCTTTTGCACGGTTTTGCCGTTTTGAGTTTAGTGAGTTGTTACCTAATCATGTCCAAAGAAATATATATATATGCAATAAATGTAGTCGTCTTTAGCGTGAAAGAAGAAATGAATCGTTGAATTGAATGAAAATTACAGAAACGCGATTACAACATAAAGTAAAATTTGTGATATAGGTGCAATAATTGTAAAATTAATTTATTATTTATTTCTGTTCACTGCGACACTAAGATCAGTATCAAATAAAGCAATTTATGAGATTTTGTTGAATTTTTTTCGGGGCTCAATTCGGTTCTGAGATACTATAAGCCAAAATTTGTATAATATTTAGAAAGTTACTATATCTCGGAAAATAATCGAGTCTGGAAATAAATGCTTAGTGTTTTAAAATCCTTATTAAATGTCCTTCCAAATAAGCCCAATTATCACCAATCATTTCCTCATAAATCTATGGTTTTTAAATTGATTATTAACTTAATAATTATGAGAATAAATAGACGTATTTACGTATTAGCAACAATGACTCTGCGCCAATTTAAAATATAGCTCAGTTCTAGAAGTTGATCGCGTGTTCGAAATATTTGAAAAACCTACTAAAGAATGTGATAATTACAAACTAGAAAAGCAATGAGATACTTAGATTCAAAAGAGATTCATCAGTATTGCAAACCAAAGTTGGCATATTTAGAAAAATCACTATATCTCAGAAAATAATCGAGACGGAAAATACATTTTCGGTCTTTTAGAATCCTCATATAATTCCCTTCCTAATAAGCCGATTTCCCACTTTGTTAGTAAACATGTAAAAGGATTGCAATTTCTTTCCGGAGCCAATATGCTCACGAGATTTCGTTCAAATTTGGCGGAAATCCAAAAATTCTAAAAATGATATCAGAAAATAATTGACGTGATAAAGTTGCAGTATAAAATTTATTTACTTATTGTTTATAATGATAACATTAAATCAGAGTAAACTAAACGAAATCACGAGGAATTGAAATCAATTCATTGTTTTTATCTAAAACATTATTACATGAGCGATAATGGCTTTGGATAATTACATGTCTAATCAATGTCAATCAATATCGCGACATTCCATCACAATATCTAGTCATTGAAATCGTGTCCTTATCGGATTACAAAACAAGAAGCTTATCTTGGGCAAATATCAAACTGGATTGTTGCAATCAGGTGCAGTCTCATTTTTATTTAAATTGCTCCTGGACTCCACCAAGGAGGCGTAAGACCTCTGCAACTTCTTGCAGCAGCACAAATCCTTCATAAGTCCTCCTAGGCTGCTGTCCGAGCTGGCTCGGAAGACGCCGCTGGAAAAGTCGTCGATTCTGGCGTCACCGATGAACTCGTGCAGCGTCGTTTTCGGAAATCCTTCGCTGTAGTACAGCTTGATCGTCTCATAGGCATCGTTGATGACCGTGATGAAGAGGTTGAGGATGACATAGATGTACAGACTGATGAAGCTGTAGAGATAGACTCGGCTGAACCACCACAGCATCGCCGACTTGCTCGGCATGATGGAGAACGTGGCGAACATGTCGTCGCCGTTGATGAGCGAGAAGAGGCATTCACTGGTGGTGGATAGCGAGCGGAATTTGAGGTGGTACGGGCCGAGAATCAGCCACCCGCAGAAGGTGAATCCGCCATAAATGAGCAGCGCGCATAGCAGGAAGCGGAAGATCTGCGGCGTGGCCTTCTTCAGCGTCAGAATGACCACGTTGTAGGTGCGGAAGAAGCCGAGATAGCGCAGCAGGCCGAACCAGACTAGCAGGTTGCCGGTGCCCAGGAACACGCTGCACAAGTTCCAGTCATCGCTGGTGAAGTCCTTGCGCTCGATGCTCTCCTTGATGCTCGACCCGATCACGATGAAGACGTCGTTGAAGATGATGGTCACGTACCACATGTTCCAGAACTCAAGGCGGTCGTCGGCGCTCAGCTGCTTATTGAACGTCAGCATGAAGAAGTCGGTCGTGATCCGGCAGAGCTGACGAGCTCGCCAAAGGGCGCGACTGCAGAGGACGAATGAGATGGCACACGTGAAGATGACGAAGTAGTTGAGCAGACTCCGCAGCAGCGACTCAACGGCATTGTCCACGATGTACTGCACGTCGCCGTTGCATAGCAATCGCTTCGGAATTGCGTCCAGGTCCAGCAGCATCTGTCCATCGTGGTCCTCGTTGATGAAGCTGATGATCACGTTGAAAAGATAGCAATTCGGAGGCGTGATGCGTCCGGCCGACTTGAAGCTGATGGTCTTCACGGGGAACGCCAGCGTAGCTTTGACCAATGCGGCGAAATTGACGTCTTTGCCGCTGAGAATCGCCTCGCTGGAGATCAACGACGAATTCGGCGACGAGAGCTCGTAGCAGTCCTCCACGACCTCGGGATCAAAGATATACGACTCGTTAAAGCCGAAGATCACCGCTTTCTTGTACTGAAACAGGCATAGCATCATGGGGCCCATGCTGTTGTCTTCGTTCGCGTACGAATAAGGCCCAATCGCCTTTCCGATCCGCGCGTATCCCTCGTACGCGTAATCCAGGGCTGCGTAAAAGTCCTCCTGCTTGTAAATGGCCAGCGGGCCAGCCGGAGGAGGATAGCTGTTGATCTCCATGGTTGCATCCCAGCCATAAAGGAACAAATGCGAGAACGTGATGCGATTGTCCCATGTGTAATTAACGTGATTGTAGCGGCTGTAGGCGAACAAGCAGAGTTGCAACGTGGCGAAGACGATCTTAATTACTTGCACCCCGAATTTGAAGGGGAAGCGCCGACCGGCTTTCCACTTTTCGATCGGGTTCATGAAGAAGAATTGAAGTTTTCGTCGCATTCGCTCTTCACTGATGAAAGCAGCTTGATGCTTGCAATTCCGTTGGTGGGCGATTGCACATCGCTCATCATCTTCGGATTCAGTTGCTACATAATCACTTCCATGTGTTTCATCCATTCTTTCGATAATTAACTCTCAGGTTCAGGTGATTACCCACACAATGGATCAAAGTGATGGCGTTTTCTGCGCAATTAACTTGGTATATTGCGTTGAGACACTAAGGATGCATGATTCATCTTAGATTAGTTGCCGTAGCGGATATTATTTGCTTTTAAAACAATGACACAGTAGTAAACACAAAGCACTTTCGCCCAATTAATATTTAATACTGACCAGATGTTGGGGAATTGCAGGTTACCATTTCAGGAAATGATCTTTTTCAAATTGTAGCTATTGCTTTCAATTTCACTTCGAAAAATTAGGATCTGCATCAATTTTATTGCAATAAAAACTAATTCAGGTAAAAAGATGATTAAAAATAGATTAATCAACTATCAACACTGAAATTGCGACTTAACCTAAAATATTAATTCATAACAAACAGTGAATAAATTAGATGCAATCAATTAGTGAGTTACACTCAAGAGGATGTTGCCTGGCATTGGTGTATTTGGTACTGGGGCCGTAGTTGGAGTGCTAGTGCCCATCCTACGAGAGAACGGTTTCAAAATAGAGGCAATTTGGGGCCGGACATTGCAGGACGCCGAAGAAGTCGCACGCGAACTCAGTATTCCGTTCCACACAAGTAAGATTGACAATGTCCTGCTTCGTAAGGACGTGGACTTGATCTTCGTGCTGTGCTCTCCCAATTTGCACGCGCAGATCTGCGTGAAAGCCCTTGGCATCGGCAAGCATATAGTCTGCGACAAACCGGGCGGCCTGAACCAGGAAGACGCTCTGAAAATGGTCAGAGCGAGTCTGTACTATCCCTCATTGATCTCCATCATAAACCATTCGTTCCGATTTCTGCCAGCGTTCATTCACATGAAGAAGGCCATCCAGGAGCAGTACGTTGGCGAACAGATCGCTTTAATCGACATCCGAATCCAAAGCGGGCGGCTACATGGAGAGGCCAATGGCTATGACTGGCGATGCGACGACCTCATGGGCGGTGGGACTCTGAATCTGATCGGAAGTCACGTTGTGGACTTGGTCTCGTTCCTCACCGACGTTCGCGCCGTCAAAGTGCACGGCGTGGTGCGCGCCTTTACGAAGACAACGGACAAGATCAACGGCATTCGCCAGATCTCCGCGCCCGACTTCTGCTCCTTTCAGATGGAGCTGAGCAGCGGTACGCTGGTGACGGCCACCATCAACAGTCACACGATCGGCAGCGTCTTCCAGCAGGAGATCACCGTGTCGGGCGATGAGGGCCACTTAATCGTGCACGGCGGAGATTTGTCGGGCCGCAAGAGCAGGATGAAGGAAGAGGTCATTTATCTGGACGTGGAGGACATGCAAACACCCGTTTCCAACCCAATTATTCCAAGGCTGTACGCGAAGGGCCTTTGCAAGATGGTCGGGGCGCTGAAGGAGGCGTTTCTGCCGGTGAATGAGAAGGCTGGATGGATCAAGGAGCCCGTCCAACTGGCGGCCGGCTTCGAAGATGGTTTATACGTTCAAGCCGTGCTCGGCGCGATTAAACAGTCCTCATTGACCAAGCAATGGGTCAAGGTGCAAGTGATAACTGAACAACCCGACGTTCATGCAATCATCAGCGCGGCTGTTCGACGTTCAACCATTTCCGCACTTAATTGATATCGTAATGCTCTAAGAGGTAATAATAAATAGTAACCGGATTGTGCTGGGGCACCCATAAAGATTTTTCTAATTCCGTCTTTGGGTAGATCGCTTCGAATTCGAATGGGAACATTTGCTCAACTTCCATTGACTCACTATATCTTGCAAAGAATCTGCTCGAAAAGTACCGAACAGACAGAGTTGAAATAGCCAAGGAGTGATTCTCGTGATTATGTAATAATTGCGGATCGTTTCTCAGCAATTATGTAATACAGTCGAACTCGGTTATAACGAGCTCGAAGGGACCATGAGATTTGCTCGTTATATCCGAGTGCTCGTAATAACC
>JAOEHK010015387.1:0-10695 GCA_025447835.1 Labidoglobus nevermanni | reverse complement strand
TAAAAACATAAACAACTTCTGAATGATGATCTATTAACATGACCTCCATTGGTCAGCATGAGGACCTAGAAAGTTGAGTTTCAGTGGTCCTAGTAGCCGAGGGGTATTGTTTTGCCTTCGTTTAAGCTGAAAGATTGATTTTTCCTCAATTAGAAGTCTAAAGATGAGTTTTCAACTTAAATCTACTTCCTTTAACTGATTATAATGCTTCGTTTCTTCACCTCTAAAAACATGATCAACTTCTAAATAATGATCTCTTAACATGGTCTCCATTGGTCAGCATGAGGACATAAAAAGTTGGTTTTCAGTTGTCCTAGTAGCCGAGGGGTATTGCTTTGCCTTCATTTAACCTAAAAGATTGTTTTTTCCTCAACTAGAAGTCTCAAGATGACTTTTCAACTTAAATCTACATCTTTTAACTGATTTTTCATTGATGCTTCGTTTCTTCATCTCTGAAAATATGAACAAGTTCTAAATGATGATCTCTTAACATGGTGTCCATTGGTCAGCATGAGGACATGAAAATTTGGTTTTCAGTTGTCCTAGTAGCTGATGGGTATTGCTTTGCCTTCGTTTAACGTAAAATATAGATTTTTCCTCATCTGAGAGTCTCCAGATGACCTTTCTTCTTTCCTTTCTTTGGGTTGAATCCAATTCTTTGCCAAATCTTCTTAAGCTTGATAATCCATTGATTTTGCAGTCGTTTCTATCAATGTCGCCATCTTGAAAAGCCATCTTGACCTCTTAACATGATCAATTAGGTTTGCATTTTTTGGCCGAAAGAAGGACTCAAAGGTATCGATCGCATTTGAGCCATTGATTTTCGAAAATGATGCGTAATTTGATCGATAATTCGGTTAACCTAGAATCTTGTCTGCAGATTGGCGCCAGGCCTGATGGCGGAAATTGGCTCGAAGGTCTTGATGCGATTCCGGCAAATTAATTTTCCGCTTGTAGTGGTTGCGGGCCGGGGGAACGTGTTGAGCCCGTAATTTTCCCAGTGGGCATTGACAGCGCGCAGCATTGGCGCGTACGTCATGTCCGCGCATTCTTCTTGCGCCATGCAAATGAGCGCGCGGCGGCAATTAAAGAATGATTTAATTTACGAGCGGCAACAGTGAATTTCGGCCAATTTATATCAGGAGTGGGTAGGTGCAGTCGCCAATATATCGTCGCGCTGATTGTGTGTGCACGCCGGACGACCTGCCGATTATTTACAATATTATAAAATATGATTTAATGATAAGTTAAGTGCGTCCCTCGGCCGCGCGCTGCCGAGGTGCGTCTCCACCTTCTCGATGCCAGCAGATAACGGCATCGCGCAATCATCGCCGTTTTATAATCAATATAATCAACCGTTACCGCGCCGCCGACCGCCGCCACCCCGCCGCACCCCGCGCGCATTTGCATATTGCCGAAATTGGCACTTGCATTGTTCGGACGCGCACGGGCCAATAAACAATAAGTGAGAGTTTATTGCGCGCCGGCACGTCGCGTCGCAATTAAAAATTAATTTCAATTTGATTCTCACTCGCGCGCATAATCGCCCAATATTTCTCGTGACGCGGCGCGTTTTAATTGCGCCCCGATGACGGGCGCTTCTCGCTTTTCCCTCCTTCTAGCCGCATGCGTTTCGGACAGGTGTGAAATCGCCTTTCAATGCCTTTCAGCGCGTGTAGGCAATCGGCCATCCTGCCGCCTTCCAACAATTGCTCGCAATGTACACTTGCAATCATCTGGCTATCCTGGCTCCCTCGGCGGCCGCTTTCAGCTGGTCTCGTTTGCGCCGTTTTGTTACGACTTTTATGAGATAATTTCCACCCTAAATAAGATAATGATGGGTTGCCAAGTCTGCCCGCTCTGCAACAAATTGGCTACAAATTAAGCCACGAATCCTTTACGAGTTTACTCGGAATTTCGGCAAACTTGAGAGAGATTGTGATCGAAGGAAATATTAGCCATGTCTCAATCATTCCGACAATTCATGCTTGCACAATGGCAACCTGAATATGAATCAAGATTGTGGATATTTATGTGGAAACGAATCATTCTTATGCAACGTTGCAATTCTATTTGCAACCCCCAACTTGAGCGAAATTTCTCTTTTGTATAATTCGCACAAAATAGAGACATTTGAGCAAGCAGCGCTTGGAAGCAATTTATAGCTTCGATTGCAGCTAAATGAACAATGACTACCAACATTCACTTGATCATATTTATTGGCTGACTTTAGCCAGACAAATTTTGCGCAGATTTGCGATTGCTGGCCAATTGGCGCTTACCTGGCTATTGGCTGGAACGTAATAAAATCGAAATTAATTTTATGACTACATCGGTGAAATGGAATAGATGGCGATTGCGAAAATGCTCGAGTTGCAACTATTGCGAATATTGTGCGCCGAGAAATTGCATATTGTCATGCGAGTAAATAAATACGCCCGCAATCTCTCGCTGCCTAAGCGAGTGCTAATTTACAAGCAATTAGTATCTCGATGCGAATGCAAAAAGTGGTGATCGACTTCTGCGAATTCTTTCGCGGACGCAAGGTCAATGGAGGAACACACCTATGGCGCCATCAATCCCAACAGGTTGAATGCCGATTTGCAATTCTAAGCATTTTCTCTCCAACTTATACAAATTTGGATCTTTATAAAGAGTCAATTTATTGTCACTGACCGTAATTTATTGCTCGGCTCTTCTTATCTACTAATTGTTGACCTATTCTTACCATCTAAAACTGTTAATTACCAAATTTCAAATGTAGACATCCAAAATATTACACTGCGCGTAATCTGATGGTAGAAAAAGGCAAGTAAATAGTTGTTTGCTTCTTTATGATTTTTCTATTCGACAACAGATGGCGTTAGGCAACAATAGATTAATAATATTTCAATATTATTCAATGGGAACTAATGATAATATTGCTGCAATCATTAATTGAGATTGTTATAAGGTGAATGTGAAATATAGATGCCACAATTAAATTGTCGTTAGAAACAATTACTTCTATTTATTGATTACAAAAATCACAATTTAGTGAATGTAATATATATAGTAAGTTTGTAATAGAAGGTGTTCACATTCTTAAAAATTCCAAAGGACGTATTTTATTTGATTTCCATTTAATTTAATCTAAGCAAGCAAGGAACTGGGAAGTAAAATCTGGCGGGAAAGTATTGTAATCTAACCTATTCACGTGTGTTCTAAGCCTAAGGTTGGGGAGTATTTCAATAAAGAAGAAGAAATATTAGAGTATCAAGGTGTCCGGAATTAACTACCGGTGCTGAGTCATTTTTTCAATGCATATTATACTGAAAAGCAAACGAATTTGCAGAAGTCGAGTTTAAACTATTAAATGCCACTTCTATCAATTAGTATATTATACTAATGAGTAGAAATATAATATCGTGGAAGCATTACGTGGCCAAAAACATTAATATAGATGATTCTTGCATTGTGGAGTATATTGACGTAGTATCTTAATATCAAGGCATGTATGAGTGACTTCCAATTACGTTGAATAGATTAGTTATCCATATATCCTTCAGGAAGACTACCATTGCGCAGGTTGCTAATTAGTCAACGTTTCCGAGCTAAAACAAAGGAGAGAAGGATACAGGCTACGATTAGCAGAATTGGCGCAGACGAAAACACACTTACAACACCAAGAAGACACCAAAGTAGCAATAGAAAACACATTAGATGAATGTAATGAGGGATGTTTGCTAAAGGGGTCGAATCAAATAGAATAGATCTATAGCCAGTGTAGCAGAATAGGATATGGCAAAGAAATCAAGTGCTTGCGATTATTAAATGCGTGAAAGGTTGATGTCTTCCACGGCGGAAGCGATCGAATTGGACAGATAGGCAGCAGATTGCTGGCTGATGATGCTGCTTGGGACAGCGGGCTCAAGATCTTCGCTATTAATGCGCAATATGGGCCCAGGTTTGGCCGCACTGAAAGTGTCACGTGTCACAATGCGGCATCCGGCAATCAGCCGTTGAAGCAAGGTCACGCTAATCGCTACAAACCTCGCCAGCTCAGCCTGTAGCTCGGTCATAGCTTTGCTGCACTCGGCGTAGAAGCGCGCCTGGGTCTCCACGAACTCGTACAGGAATCGGGTATGCGAAGCGTGCGAGTTCCCGATGGCCTCCAGCAAGATTCGGGTGATCTCCACCTGCCTGTCAAAGTCGGATTGCGCAATCCGGAGGTCCTTCTCGGCTTCATCCAGCAGAACCTCCGGAGACACTCCGTCCTTCTGCAAACGTGACACATCGACTTCTCCCTCTTATTTGGACCACAACGGGCACTTACAGCTGGCTGCCCCAACATGCTGCGTGCTTTACGCACCCGGTTCTTACACGCATCCAAGTCCAGCCGCTTCGTTTCCAGCACAGACTTCTCCTTGATGATGTTCCTCATCTCATTGTCCAGAAACTTCCGCAGAGGCTGCGTGTAGCACAATCCGGCCGAGCCAATGTAGTCCCGTTCGCTGCGACCCAGCTTTTGCTGGCACAGGCCGACCTTGATGAGGGCGCCGCCGTAGGGTGTGCCAGGGCCCAGCACATTTCCGGTCTCGATCATGTCCAAACCCAGGTACTCGTGGTTCGTCAATCGAGCAGGCTTCTGCTTCTCGATCCTTTCGTACACGAAATCCTCGATGCGGTTGCCTGGATTGGGGATGAGCACAGCTTCGGTGTTCTTGACCAGCTTCTCCGTCCACTGCTTGGTGGTATCCGCTCGTTCCCACAAATTCTCAAAGTCGCTGTCCAATTCGGTTTTCTCCGAGTGATAGATTTTCTCCTCAGCCAGCTAATGTGAATTCCTATTAGAATAATGTTTCCTGGAGATCTTGGATACCTTTGCCTTACCTGTACCGCTCGACTGATAACAGCTCCTGCATCTTTAACAATTTTCTTTACATTAAACTCCATGTTTTGTGCGAAACTCTATTTCTCAAATCGATTTAGTGGCTACTAAAAGGGATGCACGCAAGGACAAAGCGGAAAATCAATGCGAAGAAATTGCGTTGACAAATAACAGTATTTATTGCTGTACAATTGTTTATTGAGATTAAAATGTGTTTTCAAAAGAGGGACAGACTAGGTAGCGGAAGAGATAAATGGTAATCGCTGAATTTATTGCGAAGTAAGAAATCGTAATCGGCTGCATGCCCTTGATCAATAATTAAGAGCTGACCGCCCTCTATCAGCAAGCCATATCAACTCGTTATCACATCAACCGATTTTGTCACATTCATCAAATCTCACAAATCATTCAAAATTCTTGTGAACTCAGCTCTCTGCTAATATGGCAGTAGGCATTCCTGAATCATCCAATATGTGAAAAAACATGCTCCTCCAAATTCGCCATTATGCCAGAAACACCAAAATCACCCCCGGGCGCAATGAAAAAAACTGAAGATAAAGAAATAGAAAGAAATATGCCACCAGTAAGTTTCCCAATCGCCGGAATGAACTGGTCCATTGAGTACACCTTTTCAGCCGAGTGGTCTGCCTCTGGCTGCCAAAGATTCCGAATGGATCGGATTCAAAACCAACTATGACCGTTCCACCGAAAATGCCGCTTCCTTGTCGCCAAATTTATTTCCAGGTGTAAACTTTGACGACAAGACGCAGAGCACAACAGTGATAACAAGGCAACTCGTTGGCAAAAAGGCCGATTTTACGCGCTTGCAATCGAAGCCGACGAAATTTATCAAATCTAATGTACTCCACTCCTTTTGTAGTAGCTAATGCTTTACGCAGTATTTTGTCGTAGGTATATGCAAGTCTTCCAGAGGAGCCCAGCGAGGCCGACCTTTCTTCGGCGGTCAAATCTGACCAAGAATACAAGTCATGCTCAGATATGGATTACGACGACGATGACGATGAGAAAGAACCGCAGCGTTCAATGCATGTGAAACGTCGCAAACGAAGATCGGATATCAAAGCTATTGAGCAGATCAGCAGTGTGAGCATCACCGCCCAATCTTTAGCCGAACGCAGAAAAACAAGTAGCAAAATTATCAAAGTCGATTCGGCCGCAATTCATGCTCGTAACGCCTACAAAGCCGCGTCCATCCTCTTATCATACGAGGCTGATGATGCGGATAAATCACAAAGTGATGACACACCCGACTGCCATTCTTCGCAATCAGCGCTTATCAAATCAATAAATAACGGATGAGTTCTGAGTTTCACAATTACGCTTTGTAATGATCTTAATTTCGAATATTTTTGCTTCACAATTGATAATTAATTAAGGGATGGAATTTATTTCAATATTGGAGTATTTATATAGAGAATCTATGAACGTCCGAATGAAGAGACTGATACTTCAAATGTTACGATTACAAATCGTGTTAAATGTACATCGAAAAGTTGACTTGGATCAAGTTCAAATATTTTGTTTTGGACTTCAAGTGGATGACAATTGATGATAATACCATTTTTTCAAATATTATTTCCAGTGGCGTACCTTGAACATTTGCCGCCCGGGGCGGGCGGGTGAATCCGCTGGTATCGCCATCTATAGTAGTAGGAGCGAAAATATTACCATTTTGTGGATAGCAGAGTTGGCTATCGTTTGCTGCAGCGTGTTAGAGATTTTTATACGATTGATATCACATAAACCATGTGCTATCCTGAGTACTGTTTTACTATTCATTTGCCTGACAAATGCGTATTTTATGAGTTATTGCACTTAGAAAAATACCTATTTTGAGGTTATGGCAACCTTTGAAAGTACGTTTTCTAATCAGCCTACTAACAATTTGAGCGCTGAGAAACGCTGAACAAACTGAATTCTGCAGGAACCCCATCGATTTTCAATGTTCTCCCTTTAAATTCTATATTCGCCTTGAATCGCTGCGTCACAATTCCACCCTCCTGTATGGCGCGATAGCAAACCTTAACTACAGCTAGTTGTGGTATAGTAAGTAAACATAATGAAATGTAATGTAATAGTGAGGTAAGAATGTTAACGTATTAGGTAAGTTATTAGTAGATGGTATTAAGAAACTATGTAAGCAAGTAGCGTAAGTAGGACGATTAGATGTATATAAGGTGGGCCCATGGATGTAGTGAGGAGAGAGAGTGATAATCACTGCGTGGGTGAAAATCATGTAGTGCAGTGATAGCCCTGCAGTGGTGGATCGCTGCATATCAACAATAAACCAGTAAAACCACAATGTGTCTCAGTCACCCATGCACCCGTGCATCCTGCCCTTTACATGGCGATCCTGCCTTTACACAGTAGCTACCATGTCACTATTCAGTGGGTGAAGGCTCATGGGGAGTGCGAAAGCAATACTCGTATCGATGTCTAAGCCAAGGCAGGTTTAAGAGGTGACGCTACTAACCCATCACAAGTAGGCATAAGTCCTGCGCCCCTCAAAGGCTATCTTAACAATTACACTGCTAAGCAGCACAAAAAGAGATGAATGGCATCGAACTGTCATCTAGTCAGGGTGACAAGTGTCGCCCCTAGTCGAAGTGGAGCCAACGATCTCATCAGCCTGAGTAGCCCACAACAGGGCTGTATAGGTTACTACCACTTGAACAAGCACCATGCCGAGGCTGCTAGGGAGACTAGAATTCCCCCGACCCTGTTCTAAGCGTCTGTCCAGCTATGGCCCGAATTAGAAAGAGAAATTGTGATGCAGATAATATAACTATGAGGCCTTACCTTCTGTGCGAGTAGGAGCTCTTCAAGCAAGCTGTACAAAGGGCCCATCGGTCTGGCTTAAATATGGCGGACCCTCTAATTGAGGAACCCGCTTGTCTTAAAAATATATAAAACTGGTTCAGTACAATTAATAATTTATTTACGTATTTCTTGTTTGCACTTATAAAAAGTATAAATTTGTGAAAATGTACAGAACAGTGAACAATTGCGCGCAGTTCGAATTGCGAAAATTATATTTCATGGCGATTACAAATCGAAACTTGACTGATAGCATTACATATAACAATAAATATTGCCATATATTCCAATTTCGCTACAAATTCGTCCTAAACAATTTTACATGAAAAAATCATAGCAATTTCGTGCTAGGGTATCAATTTCATTCAACTGGAGCGTACTTTAATGCTACATTTATTACAAACCAATATTGCAACAATGTACATCATCACTTACCATCATTGGATTCATCAGTAAACTTCGTCAATGAAAACCTATCTCAAAATTGCTTCTCAGCAGTGATTACACAAGTCGAAGACTTCGCCTTCAAGAAATTCCCAGAACTATGGAATCCTATCAAATTTTGTGTACATTTTTATAAAATTGTCAATTTGTATTCATTACTGCAATGAGAAATTAGCATTGTCCAAGCGGCGCCTGCCCAACACACCCTAAGAACCTAACAACAAATTGCGTGTATAAACATGAGTGAAGTATCCATGAAATACATGGGAATTAAGTAAGTATTGCTTGCCTTCTAGTCTACGATTAGCTGCTTGAGTATCTGCACATAGGAATTGTTTAATAAATGTATATTCATAAATTAATAGTTGTTTAATCATTGGTAAATGTTGAAGTTATGCGTATGCGCATGTGATAAATATTATCAATCGCATAAACGCATTGGGCTCAGCGCTTATTTGACCACAGAAATCGCGCATAGCGGCGCAGCACGCCAAAGTCGGCAAAGTCGCTAAATAGCGACTCTGGCCGTCATTGCGACTTCATCGTCACGAGCTTCCGGTTCCTAAAGCGCGCCTGTAGGCGCGCATTCGAGTACTCGAACCACATGACGTCCTGTATCAGCGTCGTATCTCGCAGGAGGAGCAGTTCGGAGATTCTCCTGCAAGCAAAGTCACGTGACGCGCACGTTTACACCTTGTGGCAAGTCGAGGCGATCAATGAAACACCCGTCTGTGCCGTCAGACAGCTTATAGTATTGCTAAACGACTTCAAGTCTAATATTTTGCCCGGCATTTGCTGGGAGGAGACGAGGGGATTATTGGAAGCGGAAGCGCTACTCGTATTCCAAAACTGAATATGCCCATTTGGCGTCGCGCTGACCAGCAGATTGTCGTTCATGCACCACTCTAGCTTGGTGATACAATTCTCCTGTGATGGAATGCTGGCCATCTGCTTGCCTTTGGCAATGTCCCAAATGCGAATCGTGCTCTCCGCCCCAGCGGTCGCAAGATGGCGGCCATTTTGGCTGATGGCTACTGCATACACAGATCCTTCGCATCCCGCAAACAATCGCAAGGGGCATGCATCGTCAATGCTCCACATACGGGCTGACCTATCGCCAGAGCCGGAGACAAAGTACTTGGAGTTGGGATGGAAAGCCACGGAAGTCACTTCCTGCTTGTGGGCAGCGTACAGGCGCAAGGTATCCGGTTGGTCATACGACCAGAGACGACAGGTGTAGTCATACGATCCGGAGACGAATAAGGCGCCGTTGGGACTCGGTGCGACGCAGAAAACAGGATAAGCATGGCCTGTATAGGTCGCCTGAAGCGAGTAATCGCTCAAGTCGAAGAGTTTGATCGAGCAGTCGTTGCTGGCTGTGATCAGACGATTGAACGCGATTTGCATATCGTAGATGCGATCCGAGTGCTGGTAAATCGCAACATCGCCCATTTCATCGACATTCGGTAGCTGCCCAAGGGTGACCAGCGAGCTGATCAAGATGGCGTTATTGTAGCTGTACGCTGCTAGACCAAGCCGCCTTTCAATACATCCGGCAGTCACATCGTCCTTCACGTTGCTCAAATGCGTGGCGTAAACCATCGGCGGACTAATATTCAGCAGCTCAACGACGTCTCGCAGCAGGGTGCTTTCCACATCCATTTCCGTGTCGCCGATCTCGCTGCCGCTGTCGTCGCTATCGCATTCTTCCTCTCTGATATTGAAGCACGTGTGAATGATCTGAATGAGGATCACGTGGCTCTTCTCGCAGAGATACTGCTTGAGCGCGACGACGGAGGCTGGGCACAATCGCACGCAGTACTTGTTTTCCCGGAACGTCTCCTTAATGTTGGTCAAATCGTTGCCATCCTCTTGCCAGATTTCCAGCAGCGTGTTGATGATCTCATCTTTATTCGTCCTCTCAACGGTGGCCTTGTGCGCCTCGAAGAACTTGCCAGGGTATTGCTTATCTTTATGCGCCTTTTCTAACAGTTCAATGTAGAAGTGGCAGAAGAGCGGGGGAATTAGTTTGTGCAGATCGTTGTGCTCACGCTTACGCGCTGAAAGCTCATCAATCCACTGCACAAACTTGCCGAATGTCTCATCTATATCCTGATGATCGCTGGTTACGGAAGTGTAGGCAATTGAATGACTCCTCCCAACTTCGCTCTTGACCAATGCGTCCCGCACAGCTTCGGCTTCGCTAATCGAGCGAGGTACCATATCGCCGGAATAGTTTCGCTTTTTTAGGTACGATTTCATTGCGAGTGATATTTTATCATTTGAACTATATTTTCGCTCCATTTTTCAATCGACTTCAATTTAGGTTAGGTTATAGTATATTCCCCTACCTAAACCGGCAACCGCATTATAACTCTCCTGTAATTAGCCTAATAGTCGGTTTATTAACATATATCTACCCTGAACCGCTCTAACGCTCTTTGTGGGATAGTTGATAGAAGTGGCATTTAATAGTTTAAACTCCATTCTGAAAAGCAAACGAATTTGCAAAAGTCGAGTTTAAAAGGCTTTGTAGTTGCTCT
>JAOEHK010015376.1:0-10698 GCA_025447835.1 Labidoglobus nevermanni | reverse complement strand
CTTTTCAGCTCCTGGCTGGCTCTTTTAATGGCCAATTGGCTCTTCCTCGCTAAAAGGTTGGGGAGCCCTGTCCTAGGGGGATAATTGTACCGTGACAGTTGTTTAGAACTATATTTAAGTCAGGATGCCGCGGATAAGCACGGGAATACCCAAGGTTTCGTTCCTTGAAGTTAATTGTGGTGTTACTTCTATGACTACTTGTATAGCAGTATTTACGCCCAAATGACGCACAAGCACGGTGAATACCCATCAATCGTGACGAGACCCAGGGTATTCCCCGTGCTTGTCTGCCAGCACAGTCTATGAGATTTGGCGCTGTGTATCCATGAACTGTTATGAGCTTTACTCTAACGTAGACCCCCAATTTCTCGATAACCCTGGTAGTCCTTACCCACTACATGAACGTCGGGTGTTCCCCATCCTTCTTCGTTCCGCGGACTGCACAGATGTTCGACGAGGGCCTTGGGTTGGCCGTCCGTGTGTTAAAAGATGGGAAAACAAAGCGATTTATTAACATTGCAGTACTTCAATGAACATGGGCGCAGTAGGTGCGCTAAGACGCATTAAAAACGCAATATCGGTAGCGAAATATGTCTTGAAGCATACAACGCATTCATTATTGGTCGGCAGTCAGGCTACGGACTTTGCTCAACAAATGGATTTCGTCGAAGAAGACATTGGTACCGAGAAATCACGGAAAATTTGGACTGACTGGAAAGGCAATCACTGCCAGCCGAATTCTTGGATTGTATGAAGGTTGTTATTCTGCTCAAAATTGTATAATTAACATGATTTCATGTTAATGCCAGGACGTTAAACCGGACAGCAAAGCGCATTGTGGTCCGTACGAACCACTTTTAGACAACGATATTATGAAATACGCAAATTACTGGAGTCTCAAAAGCAATCTGCATAAATGGACAAGTCATCCGAGTATTGATGAACGTAACCATGATACAATTGGCATGATTGTGATCGATACAGATGGGAACATTGTAGCAGGAACTTCTACCAATGGAATGGCACACAAAATTTCGGGGTACAATACGAAATCTAACCGTTTCGCTTTTTCTTTGATCGTTTTACATGTTTTTACAATAGACGAGTAGGGGATTCACCTATTCCCGGAGCTGGAGCGTATGCGGACAGTAAAATTGGTGCAGCTTCTGCCACAGGTGATGGAGACGTAATGATGAGGTTTCTCCCAAGTTTTCTAGCAGTCGAGGAACTTCGCCGTGGCTCAACACCTAAGCACGCTGCAAATGCAGCAATTTCTCGAATCAAGATGCATTATCCTCGCTTCTTTGGTGGTATAATCGTTGTTGATGTGAAGGGCAATTACGCAGCTGCTTGCAACGGGATGGATTCCTTTCATTATTCGGTTGTGAATCAAGAATTGGGCGGGGTTACTGTTTCCAAGGTTCTATGTTTGTAAAATCCATTTCATTTCAAAATAAATAAATTTGCTTCAACATGTGACTCTCCCTGGCCGAGAATTAGATTGATGTCCTTTATACCTTCAGTACACCTTCAGTTTTGTCTTGCTTCCTTTCCTTCAACAAATCATTGCAAGTTGCACCTGTCAGATCAATTGATATGGAATGATCATCCATTGTATTGTTCTTAATGAGTTCTTTAGTCCCTTTGCCAATATTCCTCTGTTTGCGAATGGATGGAGTGTAGAAACACATTCCAGTCTGATGATTGGTCGCGTCTGCAACAGTCGCCCGCCATTTATTCGGGTTGGAGTGACATAACGCCAGTTTTGCCACGCGTCTAAAGCGTCCCAGAGAGTCCTCAGACTCTTTGTGATTGTCGTTGTCGCTTGAATCGAACAATTCATCTTCAGACGGCATCGGCGTCACAGGAGCTACATGAAAGTCGTTCATTAGTCTTCGTTCCCATATCTTCATGCGTTTAGCGGCAGCGCACTTTTCTTTCCTTTTCTGTGCTGAACTCACATCCATTCCGTTTCGATGCAGTATCTCAAGCATTTCATAACGAAACGAGGAGATGTCGTTCTTCACCTCGTTGATGTCTTCCTCGGCAACGATATTCTCCTCACATTTGCGATGCATCGACGTGACGTAGCGCCATACAAGAGCCCGCATTACATGTGCATATCTCGCATGTCCCTCTTTGACAACCTTTTGCTTGCAATCAGATGGGGCCCTTTTCAGCGTACTTGGGCCGAAAAGTGAACGGCACAAGCGAATGAACCATATGGGATGCGGAACGACGTTAAAGGGTGGAGGGAGCGTCGGCGTGTCTTCAAAGTAGCTTATCCACAACTTGGTCCTGGCGAATTTCCATTCTGTGTCCGAGTGACAGTCGATAATAGCGTACGAATTGGATAGCATTGCGATAAGTAGGTTTAGCAGGACGATGACATTGATTACAGAGTAGCAGCCGAACATTAGCAGACCCCAGAAGCGTGTGTACGTCTTGATGCCCTCCAACTCGAAGTGGTTGATGTTGATCATGCCGAAACTGGCCCAGAAGAGCGACTGGGATGATTCAAACATGCTAAATGAAGATGAGGAAGAGAAATTGGGGATTTAGCGCAAATATTCGAATTACTTTGCAAAACCACGCCATTTTGAACACGCCTCCCCTTCGCGTTCCCAATCGGGGACGGAGTCATTGATATGAAAGCATTTCTTCCGCTCCAAGTCGGAGAAGTACCATAGCAGTTGATTTAAACCTAAAAGAATCTCAATTATCGGCGATAATTGGCATTGGATTAAGATAAACGTACCGCAAGCAAACGCGAATAGAACCAGGCCGTAAATAAACAAGAATTTGACAATATCATTGATCATTCGTCCGAGGGACACTTGCAGAGGCCCCAAATGCGGATTGATGGAGAAGAGGTGAATTAGTTTTAATGCCGAGAATATGTTAGCAGCAGCAAAGAGCCCTTCGGCGATCAGCTGAGGATCGTAGGCATGCCACTCTTGTCGAGGAATGAATGCTTGGGTGGCATCCCTGGCGATTTCCTGTGACTGCTGGATGTAAGCTGCTACACGAAGAACAAACACGCCAACATACAATGCATTTCGAATGAAGTCTATCGCATTCCATAAGTTGCTGAGATACGATGACATGCCCACTGTGCAAATTTCCTTGCCTTCTTCTGCAATGAATGCTGAAGAAGGGCGTTTAGCATAGAACCTATAGTCAATGAGTGGCTGGGAATTCCTATTACCTACTACGTAAACGATTATCATGTATTCAAGACACGTTGGTGTATTCCCTCGGTGTCTCTTCATTCGTTCTTCAACTGATGCCCTCATTCCATCTGTTCCAAAGAATTTGATAATTTCCAAGTCGGCTCGTTGCGACACCAAGCTCAAGATAACTGGCGATTCAAATACCTCGTGAATGAATTGTGGACACCTTATGCAATCAGTTAATTACCCAAAAAGAAGAAATATGAAGAAGCATGAATCAGAAACTTGATGAACGGCTTGAGCATAAGTTTGCCGTAATTTGTGCGCGGCAAGAATATGTACATCAAGCAGTAGAACGGAAAGAGGAACGCCACGCGTACGATTACCAGAGTTTTGCTCAGCCAGGACTTGCGCCGGAAGCCTGGCACTCCTTCGTACCAAATGGCTGCCAACAATTGCTGGATATGCGGATGTGCTATAAACTGGTATCGCCATCGTCGGTTGGAAGCTTCGCGAACAATAGCAACTCACCTTCTTCTGCTTATATTCGATCGCTAGCTTCAGCCGACTCAATCGCATCCGGTCTCCATCCTCGTAGGGCGCATGGCTGGGATCATGGTTTAGGATCACGGCCAATTCCTGCGAACTGCGTGACTGCTGCAGCAGGTCAACGGCAAACTGCTGGCATTGGAGGCGCAATTCGAAGTATTCCGATTTGCATTCCTATTTCAAGCAGATTCATATCATGACATGACAAGAGCAGGGAGGAGCAGGAACGTACTGGCTCGGCAAGTGCGAGGTGACGCAGATCCCACGATAACTGGAATGAGGTGAGGATGGGATCCGGCGACGACAACGCAATCAGCGATGGACTCGCTAGGGCTTTGTACTCGTTGACCCGAGACAAGGAATGGCGCAGAGAGTCCTCTTTCGTCTCGTGAATGCATTGTTCGCAACCGCATCTGCAACCCAATGGAACGCTGACTTTCATAGAGAAGTTGCATCGCTCGTATCTGTACTTGATATCATGTGGCATTGGCAGAGCTGCTCCACGATCTAGAAGAATCTTCAATATTTCGAAGTTGTTGCGGTGGGCAGCTAGAATCAGAGGCGTTATATCCGGAGTAAAAGTCGCGATGTGCTTGTCCACTCTTTGCCAACTCTGAGCGAGGACAAATCAGTTAGTTAGACCAGGGATGGCCAATCAAAAGCCAGCGGACCAAACAAGGATGGGGAATACCCGGCGTTTATATTGTAGTTAAGGACCACCAGGATTTTCCCTGTGCTTATCTGCCTCCAGGAATAGCCAGGGCTTTCCATTAAAAGAAAATCTAAAAACGGAAAAGCTTTGGGGGAATTCTAGTCTAATAGAGGCAGACCTACGGGTATACCCCGTATTTGTGCCTTGGAGCATGGATTGGCTATTCCTTAGTTAGAGTATGGTTAAAGCGGTTTACATGCGGAGGTTTCATTCAAGAAATTTGCTTCTTCGCGAATAAAGCAGAACATCGGGAAATCTACTTATTTACATAATGTTCTTCGTGTTTGTGAACCATATCTTCGTGCTCCAGCAGTAACTCAACAGCTTCTACAAACTCCACGTTGATGGCATGGAGAAGAGCGTCTTTGGTTTGGACTCCCATGCCGATGAGAATTTCCAGCATTTCCAGGTTTTCGCCATCGATGGCAAGGGTGATGGCGCTGCGACCGAGACTGTCCACGCAATTCGGATTGAAGAAATGGTACTTGTGTGCCTTCTGCAACATCCTGCGGACATGATGTTACTTCATTGATAATTCATTGGGCGAATTGACGAAACCTTTTCACATTCGCCAGATCGCCTCGTTCAACCGCAAGCAGAAACTTCTTCGCTTCATTTGTAAGCGGTTTCGTGAACGTTGAAGGAAGAACCTTGTCTGTACTCTCATACGATTCTCTGCCCTTGGTATTAATCTGTAATTCATGCGTTTTTTTAAAGCGACGCCTTCCAGTTATTTGTTAGTCTTTCTTTCATGTTTGCAATCGTTTGATCCATGATTATGTTTACAGGGAAATGCTCATGTTTCTTGGTTGCATTTAATATTGTAGGAAATAGGATAGTGGCAGAAAAAGAGCAAAGGAAGACCTGGATACGAGGAATGAAAATATCAAGAAGTATTTTGGCGGGAATAGTGCCAAAGGTTAGGAAATAAACAATAGAGGAAAAAGAAGCATTAGCTGGTCTCTGGTGATAAGAGGAAGTGGAAGAAATACAAAGAGGAAACGACGCCATGAAAGTCAAGGGAGTAGGCATGGAAGAAGCCTCTAATATTTATAGAATATCGTAATACATTCGTAAATAAATAATATAAAGGCAAATACGATGAAATACCGATTTTACGAATTTCAAGGAACCGACTGTAAATATTCGGGATACTCATAAACTCATACATCTTAAAGTTTTAAAACTATGTATTTAAAATTAGTTAAACGTGTCCATTTTCATTAACGTTTGATTGCGCTAGAAAATGGCGGACTCCGTTCAGCATGTCCCAGGAGACCAAAACCACCACTTTTTACTGCAGCAATAATTCCCTTTGACTTGTTAGAACTGACTAATTCCAGAGACATCAAGAATATGTTAACCAGCTTGTGGATTTACCACGGCATTTATAATATGAACCACTAAAATTTCCTAAACTTACTTCAATTTCCTGAAAAATTTGCCCAAAAAAGTTTCTTGAATCGAAGGAACCAAAATGCATTAGGTTAATAGGTAAAAACGGGATTTTTTCAAGGGACCAGCACTTTCATACGTTAAATCAGGATTATTCGCTAAACGCAGATTCGTTAAATCAAGATTCTACAGTATTATTCACATACATTTGATGATATTGAAGTTTGCGCCATTTGTAGTGTGGTTTATCGAACAATCAAAATGTTGCAAAGAATTTTCTGTAAATATAAATGTATTTTTAGTTGATTTCAAGGATCAAGCGCCATATAAAATTTCAATTATAATCATCTTGACTGCATAAACACGGCATTTCGCCTAAAAACCAAGATAATTATTTGCTTCCATTTCCACGTAATTCGGTGGCATATTTAGGTCAAATTTAAGTGGCGGTTAAGAAATAAACAATATTTGTTGAAATATGTTAATTGGGATAAGCTGGGCATGCCTCAAACAGCAAAAACAATTCATTATCATTGAAATATCGATTAGTCATTGATCCAGTAGCAAGTTCACACTCGAATAAATTGTGCGTGTTCGCAGTACTCGAAACTGTTTGCACAATGACAAAAATAGCCTCCAACAATTATTGAGATATTGAAATATGGCTACTTTTGAAGCCGTTTGTCATGGATGCTGAATTTTTCCACATCTGCTTCTCAACGTTGCCATTCAATCATCGAACGACACGAATGAAAGAATTTGGCGCGCTTTTCATGTGTTTTTTTAGCATTCCACTGCTTTTATTATGCTTTCTATCACAAGATACGGATGATGATCCCCATTTTTTTCTCTCTTTGCTTGCTTGTCATCAGTCTTCAATTTGTAGGTAGTGTTAAGGCAGGTAAATGGGAAATTAAAGTCAGATGAAGAAATTTCAAATAATTCAAATAATATGGCTATGTGGAAAGGAAAGAACAAACTAATTGAAGTATTGCGCAATCCCTAATATAAGTAATAAAGGTCCGGCACTAATTTTTCTACTTGTTTCCTCTATTTTCAGCATTCTAATCAAATACGTTTCACGAAATCCTGTACTAGAGTGAAGTAAAGGGGTTGGAACACTAATCTCTGATAGTAACAATCAAAGCTGATCCTTAACTGAGTTCAAAAGTAATGGCAGGGTGAAGAATAACAATCGAAAGATTGTGTAAAAAGCAAGAGTAGAATTTCTACCTCTGGACAATATGGCAATATCATGTAGTTAGAGATCACTTGCATGCAATCAGATTTAATGATGGTTTAAATACCGTTAGTGCTGGCTCCCAATAGTCGAATTTGAATGTCGTCTTATCGTAGGAAGTGCACATCCGTATCGGCGAGCGAATCGACCTCAACTTCGTCGTCAGGCTGCATCGATGTTGAATCTAAAATTAACGTAAGTGGCGACACATTGAATGCTGGAGTGTGCTTCCTCTTTCCATCCGAATACGAATGTAGCGATTAAATTTGCTTGTCCATCGAATCGATAACGCAATTAAGTTATGGCACTTCTTCCGCAGCGTCATCCAGTGCGCCAGAACGGCGACGAAGACAACAACTTGATGAAGCGAGTGCATTCATTAACAAAACGCATTCAATTAATGACTTGTTCACATGCATCCACATGCAGTCCATGTAAACGCTTATATTCCCATTGCCTACATATATGTTCACCTGCCGACATTTCCTAAGCTGTTTACTAATCAATTCGTCATCCAGTTCAATACTTGGAATCATCATACGTTTCCTCTAATTTTTCCTTTGTTTGAATACCTATTCTATGCATTTCTGAAATTGATAAAAGATCTAAACAAGATTTTGGATGATTAAGGGAACGCCATTGATGTAAAAAACAAAAGTGAAGTAGGCAAATGTTTTTATCCATAACCGAAGTTTAATTTCATCTTTAATTGATGTCATGGTAGGCAAACCAACATACATTGATTGGTGACTTGCATTAATTAATCAAGAACAATTGTTGTAATTGCTGGAATAGATTCTCAGATTTTTCAATTAATTTTTAGGAAAACTGCCAGCCAACCCTTAAACGAATAAAGTCGATATAAATCTTAACAACGGTTACATGACGAAATTACACGAGACAAAATTATATATTTTTTTCATTCGATCTACGAATTATAACGGAAAATTAGAATCCTTTTGATGCTATTCGGAAGGAAATGCTGTTTAACATCTACGCATCCAAAATGGACCAAGAAATAACTTCATCAATTGCCGAAATTTACATTTCATCATCAATTGCTGTTTAGTCATAGTAGGCAAACCAACATACATTAATTTGTGAGTTGCAATAATGAAACTATAACAATTGTCTGAATAGACGCTTACAATTTGTAATTAACTCCTAGTTAAACTAGCAATTAACTGCGAAGCCAATATAAATCGTAAGAGCATGTTTTTTCATCGATTTGACGAATGACTAGGGAAGATTTACGAAATGACATTTACAGATAATAGAGTCCTTTATTTTAAATATATATAACATACAGCAACATTCAATATAATTGATAATTGTATTAAGTAGTCAATGCATGTGCCATTGGTTTGTAATTGTTGAAGAGGTTACAGACTGCACATTCGGCGACCTGATAGCTTTCAATTCTTTCTGCTAATATTTACTTGATAAATTCGCCCGAAATAATTGCTAATAATCTCGTGGGCAATGTCTAGGGTCAAATGGGGAGAATTCCAGCCGAAATAAACGTAATATATGCATATGAATGTCGAACTGAGGGCTTGAAAGATTCGCGTGGAAACAATTTCGAATGCAAATGGCCGACTGTTGACTTAGAAGCTTTTGTTTGTCGTTTCTTTCGGCGAACGTGATCGCATTGCGTCCATCAGCATCTTCTGGAACAAATGTGATCTCGTCAGCTGGTCAGCAAGCATGGCCAGAAGCAAGCCGTGGCTTTGGCGTCGAGCACCTCGCATTTCCGGCGAGTACTTTTCGCTGTTTGTCGCATTCGCGTCTGTTTTCCTAGGATAATCCGGTACGCGGCCGAAGCGCATGAAATTATCGTTTCCATCCCGACGTCCGAAGCGCATGAAATTAGTGCCATCTGCCTTCTTGCTGTAATACTGTAAGCTGCTCGCTGACCGCTTCCTCCTGCGATCATGCAGGACTTTCAGCGTCTGCCGGCCACCTGTGGCTCGTGGCTTCCGCATATCCTTGCTGCTCCGCCATGCCGACCTTCCGAAGCGTAGAAAGTCGCTGTTTCCGCGTCCGAAACGGATGAACTGATCGTTCTTCTCGCCGGACCGTGGACTCCGGCCGAAATTGGCTCGCGCCATTTGCAGATCGTCCGCGTCGGTAATGTAGATACCATTATATCGCGCTTCCATCGTATCCGGATCCTCATCAATGCTGCTCAGCGTCGTCTTCAGCGCATTGCGCCCTCCGTTGCGCCCGAAACGCGCGAAATTCTTATCCAGCGTGCTGCGACGCCGCGTTTCGCTCTGTTTTATTGCGGACGGTGAAAACGCCGCCTCCGCCCGACTGTCCAAGTAGATGAAGGGCTCTTCCTCGATCTGCAGCGGATAGCCAAGAAACGCGTCCTCGGGGGTGGATGCCGCTTGCCAGCTGCGATGAAGAAACACGACGCTGAACAGGACGTGTAATCGAAGCAGGACCATATTTGAAGTGCGGACACTGAGAACGAAGCAACAGGTTAATGCAGAGGAAAGAATAACAGAATTTTGGTTGGATAGAGTGAAAAAGAAAATTTAATGCTCAATGAAAATTAATCATGATTTACCATTTACACTTGCTCATTGTTTCCAGCAAAGTTGCTTGTCAGTTATTAGCCATAAACGCCCTTGCAGTCATTAATTCGCCATTAATTTCTTGCATGCAGATATTAAACTTTCTTTAATTATTTCGCCGTATTTGCAATATTCCAATCAACGCTATATTACGCCAACTTGATTATTTATCGCTTCAGCATAATGAAAAGATTAAATTCGTTTTTGTATTATTTTTCTGGTGAAGTTTCGAAATGCATGCTAATCTTATGCAACCAAATATACTTTGACGATCCATATTGGAACAGCCATTGAAAATTATTTTCACCATTCGTCTACAAGACGTAATCACGTGATTAATAATGATTATAATAACGTAATAAACGCGATACAGGTAGTTAGAGTTAGATTAAATTTATTGCAGCCGATTGCTGGTTCAAATTGAACTTGATTCCGGTTAGAATACGAATCTAGAACGGTGGCATCTTTTCTACCATTTTGTGTTTCTGTTTGCCTAACTGCTCGCATTCTGAAACAACAATAACAGATTTGCGTTGGCAGCTTTGTTATTGTTGATTGCATCCGATTCATTCTCGATATTTTTTGGGGGATTACATTGTATGGGCATTACGCCTTTTGCACTGCATTGGAAAAGAGATAAGCACTGATTAATGGGTATTGTCAGACAAACGCGCACGTTTGTTCGTAAATCATTTGCGATTATTCATTGATACATAATTTCCATATTTCCAAACAATTCCGTCCTATTTGGTAATTACGCCTTGGAACTATTTCCAGTTTGTGAAAAGAAAATTGTGATTTGCGTAGCTTTTTAACGGATGAACAGAATATATTCCAATAAGACCGTATAAAAAAGATTTCCGATTGTTGAATCATATTGAATTGAAAGGTCTTAGAGATTTCTTGCTGAGTTTCAATGCGTCTCTTAATGAACAAAATGGGCATAGTCCATTGGACTCCGATGTGCCTATTCAGTGGCGTAGCTACGGGGAAGCGAGTGGAAGCAATGCGTCAGGGCCCCCGCTTCAGGGGGGCCCCGTACGCACT
>JAOEHK010015365.1:0-10703 GCA_025447835.1 Labidoglobus nevermanni | reverse complement strand
GAAATTTCGGCGCGAATTACATCCGACCTTCTCACGTTTCTGCTCTACTGGTACAAGGACCCGAAAATTTCGGCAAATATTCAATTATGTTTCACGGAACTGACTTTAAAGCACAAACCAACCTCCCCGAAACTGGTTGTTCTAGAATTTTGCTCATGACGTCATTATTTTCGTTTTTTGCAATTATCTCGGAAACTAATAAAGATAGAATAATTATACAAAGTGTTTTAAATACCTAATTAAATTACATATCTAATGAACCACAATACGGTCTACTATGTGGATCGGTTGGTTTTTTGCGATTATCTCTGAAACAAAAAGAGACAGAACAAATATACTGGGTGCTATGAATAGCTAATAAAATTACCTTTCCAATGACCCATGGTACGTTCTCCAATGATGAGCGGTTCTCTTGCAAATTTAATTTTAAATTAAATTTTTCAGCCGCTAGACTGCGTGGCGCCATCTCACATTTAGCAAGAGAATTTATTGGCAACAGCTATTAAAAATTATGGCGGATTCTGTAAGAGCCTTGGAATGTTAGTAAGTGCTTCCGCTTGATAGGTGGCGTCAGCCGAAATAATTTTCTTTATCTCGTAACTTATTCAGCCGATATGAAATCAAATAGCACTATCGGATAGAACATTTTTTGCTCTTTCATTTGAAATATGAGACTTGAAAATGCGATGAACCATTCTTCGGGAATAGATTTTGTCCATTATCTCGTTACCTGAGTAACCGATAATAAATTTATTGATACCATTCGATAGCATATTTTTTTATCTTTCATTTGATATATGAGACTTGAAAATGAGATTAACCATTCTCCGGGAATAGATTTTTACCATTATCTCGTAACTTAACTAACCGATAGGAAATTTATTGATATCATTCGATAGCATATTGTTTTCTCTTTCAGTTGGTATACGACACTTGATAATGGGATTAACCATTCTCCGGGAATGGATTTTGCCCATTATCTCGTAACCTGATTAACCGATAAGAAATTAATTGATACCATTCGACAGCATATTTTTTTCTCTTTAATTTGATATGCGACACATGACAATTGGATGAACCATTCTCGATGACGTCATCGAACTCGGCGATGACGGCATCGAAACTTTACGAAAAATTTCGGCGATTAGTTAATAGTTGCGGTCCCTCTTTAAATACAACACTAAAATTTGCCCGAAATTTCCGTTAAATTTAACTGAACATTTGCCGAAATTTTCGGGTCCTCGTACCAAGAGAGCAGAAATGTGAGAAGGTCGGATGTAATTCGCGCCGAAATTTCCGTGACATTTAATTGACAATTTTCGGGTCCTCGTACCAGTAGAGCAGAAATGTGAGAAGGTCGGATGTAATTCGCACCGAAATTTCCGTGAAATTTAATTGAAAGTTTTCGGGTCCTCGTACCAGTAGAGCAGAAATGTGAGAAGGTCGGATGTAATTCGCGCCGAAATTTCCGTGAAATATAATTAAATTTTTGCCGAAATTTTCGGGTCTTTGTACCAGTAGAGCAGAAACGTGAGAAGGTCGGATGTAATTCGCGCCGAAATTTCCGTGAAATATAATTAAATTTTTGCCGAAATTTTCGGGTCCTCGTACCAGTAGAGCAGAAATGTGATAAGGTCGGATGTAATTCTCGTCGAAATTTCCGTGAAATTTCATGGGTTTTTTTTTGTCAATATTGCCATTGCAATTTCTTACTTTAACACAGCTACCTCGTTGAAAACAACTCTAAAGCGACTAATTTCAAAGAAGTGGCCTGACTTTAAAGCACAAACCAACTTCCCCGAAACAGTTGTTCTAGAATTTTGCTCATGACGTCATTACTTTCGTTTTTTGCAATTATCTCGGAAACTAAAAAAGATAGAATAATTATACAAAGTGTTTTAAATACCTAATTAAATTACCTATCTAATGAACCACAATAGGGTCTACTATGTGGATCGGTTGGTTTTTTGCGATTATCTCTGAAACAAAAAGAGACAGAACAAATATACTGGGCGTTATGAACAGCTAATAAAATTACCTTTCCAATGACCCATGGTACGTTCTCCTATGACGAGCGGTTCTCTTGCAAATTTAATTTTAAATTAAATTTTTCAGCCGCTAGACTGCGTGGCGCCATCTCACATTTAGCAACAGAATTTATTGGCAACAGCTATTAAAAATTATGGCGGATTCTGTAAGTGCCTTGGAATGTTAATAAGTTCTTCCGCTTGATAGGTGGCCCCAGCCGAAATATTTTTCTTAATCTCATAACTTATTCACCCGATATGAAATCAAATGGCACCATCGAATAGAACATTATTTTCTCTTTCATTTGATATATGACACTTAATTATGGGATGAAGCATTCTCCGGGAATAGATTTTGTCCATTATCTCCTAACCTGAGTAACCGATAAAAAATTTATTGATACCATTCGATAGCATATTTTTTCCTCTTTCATTTGATATATAACACTTGACAATTGCATGAATTATTCCGATACACCTACTAGTTCCAGAGAAAAGGCTGAATAACTGCGATAATGTCATCGCTGGCAGAGAATACGTCATCGGACATTTCCTCATTTTCTGCAGGAACTAGCAGGAATTTCGAGATGAATCTGATATCATCAGATGCGCAATTATACGCTCTATAGGAAGCACTTCGAATTATCCCGATAGACCCACTAGTTCCAGAGAAAAGGCTGAAAAACTGCGATGATGTTATCGCTGGCAGCGAACACGTCATCGGACACTTCCTCATTTTCTGCAGGAACTAGCAGAAATTTCGAGATGAAT
Organism: Labidoglobus nevermanni; assembly: GCA_025447835.1. NCBI lineage: Eukaryota > Metazoa > Arthropoda > Insecta > Coleoptera > Staphylinidae > Labidoglobus > Labidoglobus nevermanni. Next base: position 7,905 of record JAOEHK010015365.1, on the reverse strand, counting down.
CTTTTATCATCAGATGCGCAATTAAACGCTCTATAGGAAGCACTTCGAATTATCCCGATACCCCCACTAGTTCCAGAGAAAAGGCTGAATAACTGCGATGATGTCATCCCTGGCAGAGAACACGTCATCGGACATTTCCTCATTTTCTGCAGGAACTAGCAGGAATTTCGAGGTAAATCTGATATCATCAGATGCGCAATTAAACGCTCTATAGGAAGCAATTCGAATTATCCCGATACACCCACTAGTTCCAGAGAAAAGGCTGAAAAATTGCGATGATGTTATCGCTGGCAGCGAACACGTCATCGGACACTTCCTCATTTTCTGCAGAAACTAGCAGAAATTTCGAGATGAATCTTTTATCATCAGATGCGCAATTAAACGCTCTATATGATGTACTTCGAATCATCCCAGTACACCTAGTAGTTCTGTTATAGCTTCCGATAAAAACAGGAAAAACCGATTTGCAGGCGAACCGCTTATGATAGTAAAACGTTTTATAGCTCATTGTATAGCTAATTCAATTCTCTATTTTTTGCACTAAGATTCATCATTTATCTTTTTTAGTTTCCGAGATAAATAGGAAAAACCGATTTGCAGGCGAACCGCTTATGATAGAAAAACGTTTTATAGCTCATTGGATAGATAATTTGATTATCTATCTTATGCACTAAGATTCATCATCATCATCATCATCATCGACCCCGTTTAACGCTGTTTCATTTAACGCTCAGCTGTGCTGGAATGTATCCCCCGCGATAACCGAGGTCTAAGTGTATCATATGCAATGTAATAGAAAGTGAGGTTAGTTGTTATTATTGGCTTGGTTATTTGTCAAAACTGACATATTTATTGTTTACTAGAAAAGTTATGCACTTGGTTATTGCACTGAAGGAATAATCGAAAATATGTGGGCTTCAGTAAACAATTCACGTCTACTTCGATTTAGTTACCGTAAATCTGTAGGTTTGCACAAAGAATATTAGAAAATTGCTAAGACGCTTATATTTGCAGAGTAGTTACTTGGTCAATATTCTTCGACACCGGTCTTCCACGCCTTTAAACACAGTTATTATGTTTGTACCCCAACAAGAGGTTCTCTATCAATTTTTGTTTGCAAACATTTCACTATTCAGTTGACATGGATTTCAGGCTTGGATTGTTGAAAGAATGGGCAAATTTCATCGAATCATGGATCCTGGCTTGAACGTTCTCATTCCTATTGTAGACCGCGTGAAATACGTTCAAAGTCTCAAAGAAATCGCAATTGATGTTCCCAAACAAAGTGCAATCACTTCTGATAATGTCACTCTCAACATCGATGGAGTTTTGTACTTGCGAATCATCGATCCGTACCTGGCAAGTTACGGCGTTGAAGATCCAGAGTTCGCAATTACTCAGTTAGCACAGACAACGATGCGCTCCGAATTGGGGAAAATATCGTTGGACAAAGTGTTTCGCGAGCGCGAGAACTTAAACGTCTCGATCGTGGACTCAATCAACAAAGCTAGCGAAGCATGGGGCATTACTTGCCTCAGGTATGAAATACGTGATATTAAACTGCCTACCCGAGTGCAGGAAGCAATGCAGATGCAAGTTGAGGCAGAGAGGAAGAAGCGGGCGGCAATATTGGAGTCGGAGGGTGTCCGAGAAGCGGATATCAATGTCGCTGAAGGGAAGAGACAGGCAAGAATCTTGGCATCCGAAGCTGAGAAGCAGGAGCAAATTAATAAAGCTGCTGGTGAGGCAGCTGCTATGCTTGCGGTTGCCAATGCACGTGCTGGGGGTTTGAAAGTTGTGGCGAAAGCACTGGGAGAAAAGCTTGGCCCGAATGCTGCTTCTTTAGCCATTGCTGAGCAGTACGTTCAGGCATTTAATAAACTAGCAAAGACCACTAACACTTTGATTCTGCCGTCAAATGTTGGCAATATTTCCAATTTAGTTGCTCAGGTAACACTGGAAAAGGATTAAAAAAATATTAGGTCTAATTGTTGTTCGTGTTTTGCTAGGCGATGGCAATTTACGGCAAAGTTTCCGATTCAACCATACATAAGAAAAGTACAGCAATTTCGACTGGTGAACTAAACGCATCTGCAATCAAATCTGAGATTGTGCCTCCAATGCGTGGAGATGAGTTCGATGAATACTTTAGTGACGAGGAAGAGAGGAATAAACAGCGCAATTTGTTGAAATGTAATGATAACACAAATGTCAAACCATAGTGATTGAATTCCTTCATTTCTTCATTAATTACATTGATCATCTACTTGGAATGCTACACGAGCATGTGCAAACTTAACACCATTGAGATAAGATATTCGCATCACAGAAATATTTCACAATAATGCGAACTCGCTCATGGTACATATGCTCATTTACCGAAATAAAATTAAATTGCTGCAGGACCATCATTGCCTTTCTTTCCTCTAGCTCTTGAGGTGTAGCAACGAACATTTTGTTGACTATCACACCTAAGAGTAAGCCCATTGCTGAGTATTTCTTCCAGTCTTGTTTGAACGTGGTCCAAGTGTAGATATTATTAGCACATAATAGTTCATTCAAGTTTTCCAATAGCCTCGCATGATAGAACTTCAAATACTCATCCAGGCGTTCGAAAACTTGCTGGCTGCAGGCACTTGTGGTGAAAAAGTATGATAAGTCACGTATCAAAGCTGTAAGTCTCGTCAATTGGAAATCGATCAAAGAGACTTTGATCTGATCGCCACTTTCGTCGTACTTGTACATAAAATTATGCGTCCAACTGTCACCATGCGCAATCACATCATTTGCATAAGGTTTAATTAATTCCTCGAGATATTTAAGCAACCCTGTATTCATGAAATCAGAGAAACCCTTATAATATGTGGATTCGGAATCGAATGCGTTCACAACTTTATCGGTCAGACTTTTGAAGTAGCCGGAATTCTTTAATTCATTATAAGCAATGTAAAAATACTCGTGTTTGTTCCCGAGTGTTGCAAACTTATCTGGTTGATGATATTTCAACGCAAATGAATACGCGTGAAACTTTGCGTATGCCTTTAGGGTCGCTTCAATATGTTTGTGATCCAACGGCTCTGTTAAGGGAGTCCATATTTTGAAGCCGATTTTTGTTAAATCCTCCATTATAATCATCTTCGAGGATGCGTGATAACACTTAGGAATGATTGGCATTTCCGTCTGCAATTTGTTTCCTAATTCCTCAAATGCATTCCAGGTCTTTAAGTAGAAATTAGCTTCGTTTGCGTAAACATCTGCCAAGTGTTTTGTAGCTTCAGGCATTTGTTTAACGAAAAGATAACATTCCTTGTTAGATTGCTCATCAGTTATTGCAACTTTGCTTACATTAGCGATGTAGCCATGATTGTCGGAGTTATTTCTTTCAAATTTTGGCGATTTTATACATACGCAATCAGCAATTTGAATCAACAAATCATTCAACGATGTATCTGAGGACATTGTAGTGACACTTCTTTCTTCTAAAAATCTAAAACGCTTGTTTTAACGCAGTTTCGCGTAGACTTTACACTCAAATAATTATATCGACCAAGCGAAACCATTTTGATCTAGTACAAAACACTATAATTACATAATTTCTATGTACTCAGCTTCCAAAGTCTAAGTTAACTAGTTTTAGAGAATTGAGTTAGACTGAGTACAGCGTTTTAACTATGCTGGTATAAATCATATTAAATACAACGTTCAAGTAAAAGACCGACAAAACCATCTAATATTTGTTATAGTGCAATTATTTGATAATTATATATGCAGAAATTTGGAAAATTCCATTATTATGAATACTTGTCTGACACCAAAACATTATTTATGTGGAATACGATATAATTATGGACAATATTTACATGAAGAATTAGGAATTTGCAATTATGTAATCATCTTCATTGGTATTAAGAGTGTAGAGCCAAATAAAATAAGAGCAACAATACAGAAAATCTCTAATAAAGGTTGTTAAAGCATGAGAAATGAGTTCAATGAAACAATACGTTGTTATAATATATAGTCTAATATATTTGCTTAATCTTTGGTAATGAAAAGCTCTATATAAATGATTAGTTACATGCTCGTAACGAACAGCGTGGTACATACAATATTCATATTTTATAAGTATAAAAATTACTCTCAATCGTTAATGGATGACGACTAGTATCAAGTGTTAATTTTGAAAACTACAACGCATTCAAATTGTTAGCATTCTAGCAAAACCACTTGGATAAACAACTATAGAAGAAATTAAAATGCGCATATATATAAATGTATGTATATAGATATCACATAATTTCTTTTCATTTTTAAATTCCATAAAGAAGTGGCATCCGCAAAATAATTTATTCCAAGCATTTAATAATGTTCAATTTAATTCACCATTTCACTATGTGAACAAGTTTACTGACAGTAATCAACACAAGGATGAAATGATGTAAAAGTTGCAACAAATATTAGTTGCACAGCAACAGCAATTGTATTCATCACCGTTTCATGCTACATTGTATTCATCTCGATTAAAATATATCTACGTCCCATCTTGACATTCTTAAGCTATATAAAAATTTTGTCCTCTTGTTTACAATTATATCACTATCAGTCTCGAACAAATATATCCCATTCAATCGTTTCCCAGCAAACAAAATGTCATTCAAACTAATTTGGGTCAATTTTTAAGTCCAATGGCACTTAGTTCCTTAAACTTCTGTGGATTACTTATTCATTTCATATACATTGGTTGTTCATCAAATTGCATTCAACTTGATCAAGCCAATCCACGAATATATAAATATTAGGTGATTATAATTACACGAAAGAACATACAGTAATGATAACTGCACAGTACCGTAGTATGTAGCTGTATCGTATTTGCACATTGAATGATAAGTAGCGTTCAATAGTATAGTAATAATTACTAAATATATCATTTATTTCGTCGAATAATTTGTTGACTGTCTTAGTCTTAGCCTATACCCCGCATAGACCCATTTCCAGCACTTGCCACCAATAATTAAGAAATGCTCTGAAATTATCACGTTCTATTCGCTTTTCTCCAATTTTGTTATTGCACAATAAACCAAAATTTAGTCTGCCTAAACTTGCAAATCAAACTAATATTTAACTAATTATTAAGATGTCACTTGTAATACTGTGTAGAAATTGTAATAAATTCTTCACTAACTTGATACAATGTTGATTCCAATCTAGATCATTCAGAGTTACCATGCTGAACACAATTTTAAAGCAATTCTTCCTAGTGGAGAACCTATAGTCGATTGGAGCTTTTGTATTACTTACCATACTTGTTTTCGTGTTCACTGGGATCGCCTGGAATTGATCAAGCAATTTCATACAAGCATAATCTGAATCGTGAGTAACTTATAAGGGCGGTTATGGGTCCTGCGGGCTGATTTCTCAGATAATTACACAACAACGACAATACTTCTGTCGTGTGCCTCCAGCAGTCTGAGGCGGTGTCACCGGAGCAAAATAAGCATGTACTTTTATATTGGGCAGATGACTCTGTAAAGAAAGCAATCATGCTCGATGAATGAATGAATCATTGAGACGTATTCTTCCAGTTACCCTTAACCGTTTGATTCCAACTCTTGAAATCTGTTGGCAGTCATACAATTCAACTCGCTGCAAATTATGGCAGGACGTTAAGTGTTCCAAGGATGCATCTGTGATGAGAGGACAATTATCTAATTCGAGAACGGTTAAGTTTTCGGCAGCGCAAGGCGATGTGGATAAGTGTCTTATTCCTTCGTCCGTAATCAGTTCGCAATGCGACAACGTCTAGGTGCAGGAATGAGCGTGAATTATTGGCGGGTTTTTCGAGGAGGAAGCCTACTGACCAAGTATTCAATTCGTGGGCATCCCATTGCCAGATTAATGAGCGTATTATCTGTAATAAGTACACATTCATCCAGGTCCATCTTCTCCAAGTATCGGCAGTTTTTGGCTAGCGCATGAAAGCCAACGTCGGTGAATTGCGAGCAGTTGGCGACCTCGAGGGTCGATAGGAACTGGCAGAACTGCGCCAGAGCGTTGAGGGCCGCATCCGTGAGCTGCGTGCACTCGGACACGCATAAGTAATGCAAGCGAGCGCACTTCTCCGCCAAGAGCATGACGGCCTCATCTCGCACGTTGTTGCATCCTTTGATGTTGACCATCTCCAATTGGGCGCAGTGCAATGCGAGATTAATGATGCCCAGCGAGGTCACATTGCGGCAGCCTTTGCTCGTGTAGCTCTTAAGTCGCGGACAGCAATGCGCTAGCGCATCCACGCCGTTATCAGAGATGTTGCTGCACCAGCTCACGTTGATGTGGGTGAGATTAGCGCAACCGTCGCTGATGTGCTTCAGCGACAGATCGGTGATCGCCGCGCAGCTCTCCAGGTTGAGCCGCTGCAGTTTCGAGCAGTTCTTGGAGAGGTATTGGCATGTCGAGTCTGTCAGCTTCTTGCAGTCGTTGAGATTGAGATCTTCGATATTTGGGCATTGATGTGCGAGCGTTTTAATTGAACTATCGCCAATTGATCGGCATCCACGCAGCGACAATTGACGAAGGAATCCGCCACAGCGACGAGATATGTTTTCGATTATCGGCCCCTAAAACGGCTGCGTTAGATTGCAGAGATTGCAACAAGCAACGCTTACTTCCACATCCTTCTGGAAATCAAATAAATCGATTCGTTGCCAATTGGAACCATCCAGCGCCAGAATATTCCACGCTCGAGAAACCTGAGCGCAACGACATAGGGAAACCACGTCTAAATACGAAAATATTCGAAGCAGCAATTCCTTTGGCAACTTCTTGTTGATGGCTGCTTCATCATCGCCGAACGGCTTGGTTATCTAAAATTCAATTTGAATTTAGAAGTTAATTGCCTTAAACATTCTTCAGTAAAAATAAATAATGGAAACGATGTTGTCTCAACTCAAAAATATTTCGTTTACTTCTTTTATTGCCAAATAGCTAACCAATTTCGACTTAATGGAGTCATTATCAGGGCCAAAAATTTTGGTCTAGTTGCTTTTCATTTCAGACGTTAAAATTTGATATAAATAAATCAATAAATTAATTTAAAAGAGGTTGATTGCTCTTCTTGTGGCTAGAAAAGCAATGCTCCATTGAGTCGAAATTGTTTGGCTATTTGGCAATAAAAGAAGCAGAAGAAATATTTTGGAGTTGAGACAACATCGTTTCCATTATTTATTAATATTTACTCCAAAAACATCGCACAATTTGAGATTATTTTCTCATTCTACAATCCTTCAGTAAACTTTAATGCGCAAAACCAGAATGTATTGAGATCTCAGTAGAGAGAGGAATTTAGGACGTAAAAAACAGCCAAAAAGGACCTGTTTTAGACCTTAAAAAGCATGTATTTAGGACACAAAACTTTGATTTAGGCAAGTTTAGGCAAATACTTTAAAAGCCGGTAAATACATATAAAAGTTTATTTAAAAAAAAGTACGAATAAGAAAACGATATTTATTGTAATTGTAATTAATGTAATGTAAAAAGGTACCTCCAAGGGACCTCTTGTCATTCCTTAGGAAAATCTCAGCCAGATGAGAACCAAGGAAGCAATTAATTAATTTAATTAATTAATTAATTGCCGTTTAACATGTCTTTAAATTTCGCGTTTGCCTACCACACAAAATGTATTTTTAAATTTTGTTTAGTAAAATTTGTTCTTGGATTGGAAAACAAAAGTTTGTAAGAAGAAAACAAATGTTCTACGCAACACAAGGCTGTAGGACAATACTTAAAAATGGGCTAGTCACCTGCGGTATGAGCCGTGACTTCAACAGCTTCTCCTCTGAGCAGCTCGGTAAACTCATGGCTTTTTCGGAAACAGTTGGATAAACTTTGACAACATTATTTTTGCAACTT
>JAOEHK010015354.1:0-10703 GCA_025447835.1 Labidoglobus nevermanni | reverse complement strand
AGCGTTGTCAATTTTCGATGTATATTCGGTGATAGACGCGGAGAGTTACATCTTCTTCGTACACACAGTGCCCCCTAAATAAATAAATGATCAACAATAACATTAATTCGAAATATATTATTGATTGCAATCACCATTCAATCGAGTGCATTTCGGCGTTACAAGCGTTTTCTTCTTTGCTAAGAATGCGTGTTATTGACCAAATCAATGTGACACTGCAATTTTCTTTTCACCACTTTTTACTTCGGAAATGATTTCTTTTTTATTTTAATTGAAGCAATTTCGAAAAGTGCAAGTAGCGAATAATGTAAGATGCGTATCTGGTTCAGTCAAAACGAAAGACTTATTACATCTGACTGGAAATTTCAAACTGGCAACTGGAGAATTTACACCATATGTATGTATTTACAGTCGGTAAACATAAAACTTCCTAAAGTTACTTTAATTCCATGAACAAATACGAATTGGCCGACGTTTCACGAATGACCCTGACTGAAATGTTTCCCTATAATGAGAGGAGGACCAAATTGCATTAAATTTTTTTCCCAATAACGGCACTTTCGGTACTTGAGCAAACTTCCTAAAGTTACTTCAACTACATGAACAAATACAAATTGGTCACATCTGAGGTCATGCGCAGAAGATTAAATCAAATTCGGATGGAATATTTTCCGTCTATGCATTAATATTTTTAATTACGATATTAAGCGTTCGTCTAAACTCTAAGGTGCCAATTTGCCAGAAATTCCAATTTTGCGATAAAAAGGTGACATTTTTTCTTTATCTACTCAGCGCCTTTTCGACTCTCGGCCATGCAATTTCAAGTGCAATTTCATGGCAATACCTTCGAAATTGCAGTACAATGTAATTGCACCTGTGATAATAGCGCAGGTTATGATAAGATAAACTATTTGCAGCTCTAATTTGAATTCAAATTGCGATTTGGCGTTGTCAATCATTCATCTCGGCGCAAAGTGAAAAAACAAGTCGTGTTTGCGCAGGGAAGCCGCATAGCCACGTGGTTGGCGCTGATAACGGTTTGTTCGTGAAAACTTTCCGCCTTATTACGGCTGGCAGCAAATGAGCGCATTTTTGCCCAACCACCCGCCGCGCGCGCGCCTTTTTAGCTTCATTACCGCGCTCAGCTCGTTTGCGCGCCATGCGACACAAACATTTCAATTATTTTTTAAATGCGCTCGCATTCCCGGCACGTTGCGCAATCGCCGCCGGCCACCTCAAGATACCTTCGTGTAGTGGATGCGCAGCAGCTTGAGCGCGTCCAGCTCCTGCATGCTGGTGGACAGCCGCTTCGAGCAGTTGACGATGTCCTGCTTGGTGAGGCCCATTGCAGCCAACTCGCGAAACTGTGCGATAGAGGTCTACGGCATCGCGATCAGCTGGACGCGACGAGCCGCTGACGACGGCGGCGACGGCGGCAGCGGCATCAGCAGGTCGAAGCGGCGTACCTGACTGAGCTCAACTATTGATAAGCGATGCGCGCCCGCCGCGGCCGCCACCAGCGCCAAGTTAACAAACCGACAATGAATGCGATAATATTGCAGCTGACGACAAACCTGCGCAAATATCTCGCATTGTTGACAGCCCGAGTATCCGCGTTTCATGTTGTTTTTATGCGAGCTGCTCTCGTCGGGGTTGCTTCCGCGATAACACCGCCCGACAACCATCGCAATTATCCGATGGTGCCCAGAATTGCCCTCAATCAATTTTTTTGCCTGCTTAATTATTGCTTCAGAATTCTACATTTTATTCCGATTTTAAGAATTTCCTAATGTTTACTTTGATACTTGTCTCTACTACTATTTTTTTTATAGAGAGGATCCACTGGCACCATTCGCCCCGAGCACTGCAGCCTTAAAGGCCTATTGTACTCTGACCCTCTACCTTAGAATCCAAATGACTCCTCATGAATTTCCCGAAAGAAATTCACTAGCTTCCTTGGAGACATTTCAATGTCAGAGCGCATTGCATGAGCATAGAATATGATGGGCCGTTTCTGGCCCGTCTCCACATGCCCTGCAAGTGGACGAGTCCACCAATCCCAAATTACTCAGGTGGTAATTGAAGGGATAATGTCCAGTAAGAAGGCCCGTAACCTTCCGTAATTCTCCCTTAGAGAGGATGGCAACAGGAACAGCTTGGCTTGCTTACACCCAGCAGTATTCCGCCAGTTGGCATTTTTGCATCTGTCTTCCCATGCCATAATATGTTTTCTCCTATATTCTCGTGGTAGGCCGCAGGTAGGAATATGGGGATAGCGGCTCTACTACTATTATTGTTATTAGTGTGCTGGGCTAAAGGGAGGCCTATTGTACTATGACCCATTTGTGATAACAATTTTGAGCAACTCATTGCGACTTCTGAGAAGTTGGTCGCGTTTGCGAATTAGGATTGTACCCTTAATAGAATTATCATGAAATTGGGCATCTTGCCGAATTTCAGTAAATTGGAAGGAAATGATATTATCAGGTGAGGTCGTCAGATAGGAATTCACGTGGCGATAATCGAGTGTCACTTACTGCAGGTTTGGCGTGTGATTTGGACTTCATGCTGGCTGCGGGTTATCTCACTAGACATCACTTGTCTCATTGTTTCGCAGACGAGCATGGACGCGGAGGGATTCTGTAACAAATCGCAGTGCGTCATGCTTCTTCGAAAACAGTAACAATGGGCAATAACGGGTAATGATGCGGAAACAAGATTGGCAGCCTATTGTTGCCTGTCGCATTTCACACGTGGATTTGGTCTAATTAATTCAGTAGCAAGTTGAGATTGAGTATGCCTTGAACTTTGACTAGCTTGTAGACGATTTGGTATCCTATCAGGTTGCATATTGCCACACGACCAGACGGCTGAGTCTGGCATTGTCTAATAGCGCAATTGCATTCATTCCCATCTGAAATTCGATATGCAAATGACTCAACTGTCCGAGATTCGAATCGAAGGCAATTCCGATTCCGAATTCAATCGAACTTGCTGCATTCTCAAGTTGCGGCCCACCAGACGAGCGAATCCAATTAAAACTTATATTTCCGGGAGCGAACTGAGAATAGAATGTCATGTGCTCGGATTTAGGCAAAAATTAGCAATAATTAATTGCTGGTAATTAGTCATTTCTATACACGGACAATTAAACCTCGACTCCGCGTTTCAATTGGTGATACAGTGAGGTCTCCATATTTGCGGGCTGAAGAATCGGCACTATGCCAAATACAATTCCCTGATTTGATGAAACCTGTTGCATTTTGGACCCATGGAATGTATCCCTAATAATCCTATGTTAATGACGACTTCATATTTCGCAATCCCCGCGAATACGGAGATCCTACTGTATAAGCGACCATGCATTGTGTTAAGCCACGTAATTGCAATGCATCATTTGCCAAACGTATTGATTCAGCAATATATAGCTCAACCTAACCGTTCGGTTTGGAGTTGAAGTTGAAGAGTAAAAGTATTGGTAACCTTGAACCCTAACATTGGACTGATTGCCCAATCTTGCTTGGGACATGCTGCAAAACGCGTCTAGACAAATGAACACAACAACATCCGGTTTAGAGTTACATCATCAAACATTGCTTCCAATTGGATTCCATGACTATTGCAATGATATGCAAATGGCAGTCAGCTAACATTGAGGAAAATGCAAGTTAATAGCTAAAGGGAAAATGAAAGAGCCACGCATTAAAACTAACAGGTTCCTACAATTCCCTGTTTGCTTGCTCTGCCTCTTAACAGGATTACCTCACCTGGCATTGCGACAATTGACTAAATTGGACTTATTAAAGCAATGTGCTCAAGAATAGTGGGAGAGGGAGTTTTCAATTAGCTTCTAGAATATTTGAAGCTTCATTTTTATAGCCAGCGCTTCAATAAATGTCCTAATGAAACAAAATGATAAGTTCATAGCTAAATTGGCAGTAGGGTTTTCGTACATAATTTAAAATAATGCTCAAAATCAACTCCTGATGTGAATAACCTATAAACCAGCTGAGACCGAAACAAGTTGCGAGCAATATATGAAAAGTATAAATGTATGCATAAATTATAAATTCGCAAATAAATGAACATCAGCAATATTTCATAAACCACGAAATAATGCACTTTTAGTAGCAATTTAGCTCAAGTAAAAGAGCATTTTGTTGTAGAATATTACAGAGTTCTACAGTATCACAAATTAGAGGATGACAAAGCGTCTCAGTCAAGGTAAAACGATGAAATGACCCAGATTTCATAAAAACCAAACTGAAAGGAATCACGTATAACAAATATTGTTCAATAAATTATCTGATGAGGCCTCAATTTTGTATAATACGACAATGCGATTTTCTCCTTTTCAATTGTTGCCTCTTTAAAGTAAATACATTATTTTTGGCATATTTGACGTATGCGAATACAAGGGGAGCGAGTTTGGTCCATTCGCCAATATGTTGCTTGGCTTTTCTGCGAAAAATGTGAAAATTGCGGAAACTTACAGAGACTTAACCTCAAACCTCGATGGAAAGCCATTAGAACTTGAAACTTTCCTACACGTCACGCGATTCGCGCAAATCACTTGCGATAGGCATTCGCGAATCGCGTCACATTCGTCGGAGGCGCGAGTTCGCACGCCACGAACTGCGACAAGCAACTAGATTCGCGATCGCGCGGTTGCTTGTTGCACGCTGTCGCAGGTGAAACAGCGCGGACGCGAGTGCATCCTGTTGCCTACAGCGACCGGAAGCGCTTAAGACGCGCAATCTAGACGCGGTGCGATACTAAGCTCATGCCTCAATAGTTGTTCGCGAATTGATAATTCATTTAGTCTCGGATTACTCATTTGCAATTTAATCGCATCAACATGTCGGCAATTCGAGCAAGTAAAGAAGTTTTGCGAAAAGAAATCAAAGCCAGAATCGCGCAACTTTCCACGTCGGAAAAACAGCGGCAGTCTGAATGCGTTACGATGAAAGCAGGTTGTCCTCAAACTAATTTGATCGCGAATTAAAGCTTCATTTCTGTCGCAGCTGACGAACTTGCCCGAATTCCAGCAAAGTCGACGGATTTCCTGCTATTTGAGCACCGACAACGAAATGTGCACAAACGCCCTGGTGGCAAATATTCTAGGCGCCGACAAACAACTCTTTGTGCCACGGTTGGCTCAGCTACGCAATAACATTTACGTTGTTTGAATCCTACAGGTCTTTCCAGATTCAATAAAGACTCGATGCAAATGGTGAAGATTGCTTCAATCTACGATTGGGAAACTCTGCCGCATACGAAATGGGAAATTAGACAACCACCTTTCGACGAACAACGTGAAGATGCGATGGAAACAGGTACTTTCCCTTTGCAATTGATGAAAATATGTGCAAAACGGTAGACTACTGTTGCTTTTGCAGTTTTCTGTATTCCTCTTATCTGTTAACTTATCGAGAATGGCAATTAAATCGTTACTGATTAACTCGTACGATTTTAACCTTTAACTTAGGAGGACTGGACTTGATCATTGCACCAGGAGTTGCATTTACGGTGACTGGATGGCGAATGGGTCATGGTAAAGGATATTACGACAGTTATCTGGAGAAACTATTCGCAAAGTACCCACATTCGAAAGCAACCGTTATTGGCATTTGCTTCAACGAGCAAATCGTGGACGACATGCCTAAACATGATCATGATATACGTTTAGATCGAATAATTGTATGCGATTGCTAATTATTGGCCTGTTAAATGAAAAATTGCCAACTTACTATCGTCATTTTATTTCTATATCTTGGTTGCTTTGCTCTCTTCTTGCACCTTAGTGTTTTCCCACTCTGAAGTAATTGATTCGTCCATGGATGAGTATTTTACTGAAACGACTTGATATGATCACTTCAATACGAAAATCTGTCGTTTATAATTACCATTGAAAACGGTCAGGGGTATAAAAACATCTCTTTTGTACTGGCCCTCGATTCCGTATCCGGGAAACATGCTTAAACAAGCAGGGCAGGTGCAGGTTTCTTCCCAGGCCATGCTTCTTTGGCATACTTCTTCTTCTTGGGCTCCACGCTGTCCTGCGGCAGGCTGGGCTGGACGAAACCTGGCGTGGGCATATAGTTCGTTTCCATCTCGACGTCGGGAGCGGGATTCGGGAGATGCATGCCGAGTCGAGTACCTAGCGAACTATACATGTTGGAATTGGATGCCGCTGTGATCGGATTGCTCTCAGGTGGGATGTCTTGGTAGAGTTGCGGAATGGGCGTGTGGATCGGCTTGGGCAGCTTGAATTCATTGCTGGCAATGCCGATCGCTTCGCCGTACTTCTGCCGCTTGGGCATCGAAGGCAGCACGGTGCTCTGCACCAGGTTGCGGAACTTGCCAATGGTTGGATCGATATCCTCCGGATTGATAATCTCTTCGTCCTCATTGAACGTCACACTTCTCCGCTTACGCTTGCGACTTGTCCGCTTTTCGGTGTCGTCGGTTATGCCCAACAGAGATATTCGACGATTGTGTGCAGTGTTGAATTCCGTGAGGTTCTGCAAGAGGACGAGTTAGAAGGAAAACCTCCGCGTTTGTCGACTTGTACGTCTAATTCAGTCTCAGATTCGGGCAAGCCCAGTAAACCGCCTTCGCCCTCTTCGCCAGCCTTCTCAATCTCGTCAATGATGGGCCGGATGCCGGCCTGGGGCCGTTCACGAATTATGTAGTTTCGCGTAGACGCGCCGAAGTGAAATCCGGAATCGATGGGCAATTGCGTCGGTTTGTTCGACTCCAATCGCAGGGAGCCAATAAATGTACCATGGGCTTGAACAGTACAACCAGGTGCAATTTCATCAAGCAGGTGGCGATGATAACGCTTACTGCTTCCAAGATCCACCAGGAAGGCGCGATTCAAGTGCTTGTGGTACACGAGAGCCGCATGGACCCGGGAGCAGGACGCGTGGTCAATGCAGAAATCGTTCATTTGGGCATTGCGCCCGAAAAGATAGCATTTCTTCTCATCAATCATTAGCTTCTGTATAAGTTTGTCTCCTTTCAAAACATCCAAGTGAAGGCCTACAGAAGGTTTTCCAGCCCTGTGAAAATCATTGTTTTGTGATGGATAACCCCATACGCAAGGGTATTCCCGAATCCACTTACCAAGAAGGCACTTCGTAATGATTAGCCATGGTTTTCCAATTTTCTTGTTGAAGCGTCACTTTGTAGCTAATTATTGTTTATTTGCCGAGGTTCCATCAGAACCTTCAGTGATCTTCTCAAATTGCAACCTGTCAGAAAGGTATGGTCAGACGTTATTAGAAATTCTGTTGTTCAGCGTGAAAACTGCTCGCTCGCATCGACGAAAATGAGTTCGGGATTCATAACTGAAAGCGAGGCAATTGAAATACGCAAGAAACGACAAGAGGAATGGGAACGAGTGCGAAAAGCCAGCGATCCGATAGGTTAGCTCATTTCATTTTGTCCCATTTCCTGCAATTCTGCATTGTGTACTCATATGGCAATATTCTCGTGAAATCGATAGAACGACCTGAAGAAGCCTACGATTCTCGCAGCTTATTCGATCGCCTCCAAGAGCAGAAACAGAAGAAGGACATGGAGTATGAAGAGGCGCATAAGTTGAGTAAGTGCCGAGGCGGATTCCGAATGTTCAGTGTAACTCACGATATGCTTGCAGAGAACATGATAAAGGGCTTGGACGATGACGAAATTGACTTCTTGGACCTCGTCGACCAATCCAAATTGGCAGCCGACCGCAAGAAGTCGCAGGAAGAAGAGCAGGAACTGAACGACTACCGCAACCGGGTGGCCAGCTTACAGGAAGTGGCCCAGGATCAACGATTGGGCACGGTTATCACTCCGAAGGCCAAAGCAACCCACCATCCTGCCAAACGCTCGCAAATGAAACTTCTGCAGGGCGCTGTTGTCCCGAAAATCGCCTGCACCAAGAAGCGCAAACTGGCAACCGACAGCAGCACGATTTGTGGCGAAGCGGAAACGAAAACGTCCGCATTGAAGTGCATCGGAATCCTGCCAGGACTCGGCTGCTACGAAGATACTAGTTCCGACACTTCCGAGTCGGACTCTGATTTAGAAGCCGATGCTCCCCCGGTCCCGCTAGATTTGTTAGGTCGCAAAATACCAGTCAAAGAAGTAGAAGAGTCGGAATCGTAGAAATGTCGCGACAATCCTGTATATAAAATATTCTCTTCCTAGCTGACAATTGCACACATTTGCGGATTATTGTAAAATTAAATGTGGATGTTGGGAATTTGATTGATTGAATGAAATTGCGGCAACTTAAATCTGAAACTGAAAACTAAATATGATTCACCAGCCTACTCTGATAACAAAATTGTACCGTTTGGTAAATAGGGTGGTCGAGGAAGTGGGCATAACTCATGATACAATCTAGACCAACTGAAATCTGAGCTCTTTTATAAATTAACTATTTTATAAAATCTATTCATAGCCTAGTTGAGGCCTATGATTCGCATAATTTTTGGCATCAATGTTACAACTATTAATTTGCATTGTTAATAAGACGTAAGGCATATATTTTCGGTGATTTGTTCACAATATTTGAGACTCGAATAAAATTTCATAACATTGAAATTGAAACTGGCCAAAAATGATTGTTATTGCCATTTCATTGTAGCTTAATGACACCTCTTGCCATTTTCGGGTACAGTGTCATTACCAGTTCCATGCAAAAGAATATAAGAATATTCTATGACCTTATTTACTGATCTATATCCAGTTTCCTGTCAATTTCAAGAATTCAACTGCATTCGTTGAGTCTCATTGAAACAAATTAAATATCTTTGAAAACATTCCCATCCCTCTTGCAATTCATGAGTTGAACTTGACCAACTTGTGAAATATTGTATTACGATTAATTAGACTAGAATATGTTGTCTATTTACATGCATAAATAAATATATTTACATGCATAAATAAGTATATGTTTTTTCATGGATTAATTGACTTTAGCATGCATAATATCAACCCAGCTATTGTACAAGCACCCTCTAAATAAACAGGAAATGTTTTCGAAACAATTTAATAAATGTTTCAACGAGAATTTAAAAAGGTCATTAGGAGCGGTTTTTCACTATCTGCAAAACGAAACAAAAGTCAAATACAGATTCTATTCTTATCTGTTATACACTTACCTTCAAGATATTCTCTTTCTCTACCTCTCTACCAAAGCAACCAGTTCAGCCTCTTATCATCCTTTAAGGTTCACCATCCATAATTGCAATCCAAATTTGCTGCAACCGAAAATGAGAATTAAAATTATTGCATTGGCAAATGGCTAAGAAATTTAGCTTACTGCTGTGAGCATTTTCATATCGGTGGTTTGGTCGATGATAAGAAGGCAGGTGACGAAGTAAAGCCGAGTTGCTCCGATTCCTAAGCAAATGCTTAGGAAATGTACCGACTTGCTAAAACAATTAAGTTCGGCTCGATTGCTTTACTCGTCACCCGTGGCTCCCAAAACAAGACATTATTAATATTGCTTCTAGTTGAAGATGGGGAAACCTGAAAGAAATCATATTGATTACAATAATTGACAATGGAAGACTTGCAGCAGTTTCCAATCACGCCGACCTGAAACAGAAAGCTGATCTATTAGTAATACTGCTGAAAGATAAATTGATTAAAGCACAAATAAACAAAAGAAATAGGTGTAGAAGTCTAAACTAGTCGCACCTGAAACAGAAAGCTGATCTATTAGTACTACTGCTGAAAGAAAAATTTATTTAAGCACAAATAAACAAAAGAAATAGGTGTAGAAGTCTAAACTAGTCGCACCTGAAACAGAAAGCTGATCCATAAGTAATATTCCTGAAAGAAAGATGATTAAGCGACTTGCTTTTCTTACCCATGTCAGTTCACTTGATTAAAAGTGTGTTGATTACTCATCAATTAAATTCCGAGTGCGGGGAGGAACCTAAAACATGTTTGCATTAATGAGATTGTCAAGGGAGAAGAATTAAATGACGATTTGAGATCTCACGCGAATCTGATGGGAATCACTAAATTGTTGAGCATTACCTAACAGAAAACATCGCAAGTACTTCTCCCCATCCCTTACATTTCTCACAAATTTCATATTTCATATGACATTAAATTTCGCATGCATGAGAATTACATTAACAATAATAACATTACCACTTGCGACGGTATTTTATCAATTTCAGTAATGCATTATATAGCTTATCAAATTCACAACAACAAAGTCCAATCCAATTCAAGATCCCTATTGACTTAAATACATTGCGAATGTTCTCTGCGCATTTCAATTCCTAAGTTGTAAATAATTGTTTCCAAGCAGACGCGATCGAAATGCCAATCGTCACCAAACCAGATCACAATGTCCATATTCCAACAACGAACAACAGCACGGAAATAAATAAACACCTCGTATAATTTCTACGAGTCGCAGACTCGTCGCACCTGAAACATAAAGCTGAACATTATTAGTAACATATTCAAAATTTCAATAAATCGTGTGTGAGGGAATGAGTTTAGCAATAACAAGCGGCACTAATCGCATATACAAGATACAAAGCAAGAAGCAAATATAAAAAGCGAAGCAATTAAAATTAAGAATCTGAAAGAGAAAAGTTATATACATCCTATAAATGTGATAAAGTGGCACTTGCTTAGGTAAATTTAGTCATTGCCAAGTGCAATGACTGCTTGCCACC
>JAOEHK010015343.1:0-10703 GCA_025447835.1 Labidoglobus nevermanni | reverse complement strand
ACAATTTCCGGTAAACTTTGTAAGCAGGCATGCTACTGCCGAAGGCATGCCTGAGCGCCGTAATGGCGTCGTCCCATATAGCGCATGAAACTTTGGCGCCTTTCCACCAAATGGCGGCGCCTCTGTCTAGCAGCATGGCAAGACCTCGTAGTGCAGTGTCGTCCGTGATGCTCTTGCACTCTTTGAAGATGCGGATCGCATCAATGAAGGCGACGACATCTTCATCTTTGCCTCCTGCAAAGCGGGAGTCACAGGTTGCGAATGATCCTGGCGGTCGCGCTAAAGGAGCGGCATGGCCCATCGTAATGACAGCCATGAGCGCCGTGAACTGTTCCTGGCTGAACTGCATAGGGGCCTGGGCCATCGCGATCTGCCTAGATCGCAGCGGATAGGGATCACGAGGCGGCGGTTCTAACGGCGTTGTTGACTCACTACTGCACTTACAGAAACTCTGGCCACTAAGTTGGGAGCCAGCTTATAACGGCTCACTGACCGTGTCGGTTGCAAAGAGCAATAATGTGGTTCGACCGAGAGTCTGACGGTTAAGCGCGAGCTCGAGCAGTGAGTGAGTGGCCGCAGCGCCGTCATGCCTTCTTAAGCTTCTTCTCGGAAGGGGTGGGAAACGGTGTCTGCTATGTACGCCTGGATGGCGCCAGGCGCCTTACAATATTTAATTTTTAAACCTTTCCTGAAATATGATTCCATTCCATATATGATAATAAACAGAATAAATATATTATAATGTATAATAATATACTAAAAGGGCGTACAAGGAGGACATACAATGGGCCCAAATAGTAGGGCTTAACCGCTGCGTGTGTCACACGCCCTCCAACAAAATAACCAACCATGTATAATAATAAATATAATATGACAATAAATATATGATAACAAATATAATCGACATACTATAATAAATATAACATAATACGGTGTAAATATAATGTATTAATATATTCCGATATCATTTTTCTGCACTGAATTTTATTGCCGTTGAGCTGTCCATATTGAAGTAGACAAACATTAATTAGGCATCATATTGCCGAGAGGTAGCAAACTATAGCTACCAGGAGTCTCCACAAAAACTAGGTGGGAAGGGGAACCAGGCATACATATACAAGCACATTTTGTCGGCCTCACAAAAGTGCTAGTTTTTGGTGCGCAAGTGATTCATTCTTTCCAGGAAGTCCGTTGACTGGTACAGGAAGGCTCCCGGCGGCGGTGGTCAGATGGTCCTGCCCTGCGGAGCGGCGTGTACGCGGGAAGAAAGATAAGTACCAAGCCTAACCTAAAAGTCCATCGGGCGGCTGTCTCAGCCGCCGACTTTTTAGGGTTGCGGAGGATGTCGGGCAACGACGCCTCCTCTGCAGCACCCCTGGCTACCCAGGCAAGTGCTGCAGTCAAGGCAAGCGTGAGCGAATCGCGGATGGGCTCACTAGCTACGCCGTCGGCGTCGGGAATCTCACCGCTCCGGCGGGAGAAAGTGGACCCACGCCCATATCTCAAGCGTCCGTGCGGCGCTGAGGTGAAGCGGCGGAAGAAGGAGAGAGAGGCTGCCCTTGCGGGCACCTCTCACCCTAAAAAACTTCCCACCACTTCGACATCAGCGCCCACAAGTCGTTCTGGGGTCAAGCCATCTGCAGCAGCGCAGAAGCGGCAGCGGTCGCAGGACTATCCGGTTGTAAACCCCAGGAAGAAGCCTGTTACCAGTGGTATTAGTTATAGCGAGGCTGCGGCTAGCAACCGCAACCTAGCAATCATAAACTCTCGCTCCGTCAAGCTGACTGCGGACGAAGCGAAGGCGATCAAGTACGATTCGAACAGGTTGCTCTGGGTTGTGTCGGACAACAACCCTTTAGCACCTGGGTTCAGCAGGTGGACCTTCACGGGTTAGATAATCCATGTCACCAGTGGAGATGAGAGCTCCACGACATGGCTTAAGGAAGCCCTTGCGAGGATCCCCTGCAATACTGAGGGGAGGTATACGGTCGTGCAGGCTGCCTCCCTTCCCAAACTGTGGAAAGCCAGAGTATGGTTTGCGGATGCTCTGGAGGAGGAGTACCGCCACATACCGACGAGGCTGGCAGCGCAGAACAAGCTGCCCAGAATCGCGAAGTGGTTTATCCTCCACCACGAGATGAAGGAGGACGGAATCCTCATTGTCTTTAGCCTCCCCAAAGACGAGGCAATCCAACTCAAAGAGGCGGACGGGAAGTTGTTCTTCAACCTCTCGACCGTCAAGGCCCGTATCCAAGACCTGGAGGAGCAGACTTCAAATGAGGGAACGCATCCCCAGGAACCGCAGCGCGCCTCCTCGGAGGAAGCGCCGATGTTAACGGCAACCCCCTAGAGCCATGGCGGTGGAGGTTGTCCAAATTAACTTGCATCACTCTAAGGAAGCCACCGCACTGCTAAGTGGTTTCCTTAGATCGTCGCATGAGAGAATTGCCTTAATCCAGGAACCCTGGGTCGTTAAGTCCCAGGTGTGCGGGTTAAGCGACAACTCTTCCGATCTCCCATACGGAGCTACTACTCATAGGCCGTGAACTTGCATTTACCTTCCTAAATCAGTTCCAGGCGTTATGGTTGACTCCTTAGCAGCGAGGACATGACCGTGGTGAGAATAAAGGCACCCTCAGGAGAGGACCTCCTGCTGGTCTCCCTTTATCTGCCCTACGATGTGCGGAACCTCCCACCCACGAAGGTGTTCCAACTGTTGGGGGAGCATTTGTGGAAACACAACCTCCAAGCCATCATCAGCTGCGATGCCAATGCCCACCATGAGGCCTGGGGCAGCACCGATACGAACAGTCGTGGTGACGCCCTGCTGAGTTTCATTGGTGCAGCAGGCCTCGAGATTATAAATGAAGGTAACAAGCCTACCTTCATCAATAAGGCGAGGCAAGAAGTGATAGACGTAACTCTTGCCACAACCAATGTCGGGAAGCTGGTATCCGACTGGCATGTCTCGGACGAGCTTTCCATGTCGGACCACAGGTGGATCCTATTTAAATTAAGGGCAAAGGTGGATAAGCCAAAGCCATTCAGGAACCCCCGGCGAACCAACGTAGACACCTTCGCGGGCCTCTTACAAGAAGCCTTCGAAGGCTGTCTGAGCCAGGGTGCCATCCAAAGTGTTAAACAGCTCAACACCAGGATGGATGAATTCTCTTCCACCTTGGTCCGTTGCTACGAAGGCGCCTGCCCTCTCTCCTTCCACAGGCGAGCTCATAAGCCAGCCTGGTGGACAGCTGAGATCTCGCAGCTTAGATCAACAGCCCGCAAGGCCTTCAATAAGGCCGGGAGTACTAGATCTCCGCACGACTGGCAGGTCTTCAAAAACCACCAGCGCGATCTAAAACGCCAAATCCGCAGACAGAAACGCTCCGCGTGGCGCGACTTCTGCGGCGAAATTGAAGCAAACTCCGATGCGTCGAGGCTTCAAAAGATGCTAGCGAAGCGTGGCCCTCAGGCAGTTAGCACTCTCAAAAAGGCACATTCAAAAGGGTACATTTTCAAAAAGGTACATTTACCTCGTCAACCTTGGAGACTGCTCAACTCCTCTTGGACACTCACTTCCCGGGCAGCCATGGCACATCCGGCAACATCACGCAGGACATGCCAATAACCTACACCGGGGAGGCTAGAAGAGTCTGCTCTCCCGATCGCATAAGGTGGGCCATCTCCAAGCTGTCACCCTTCAAATCTCCCGGAGTGGACGGGGTAATTCCCGCCCTCCTGATTTGGGGGGTTGACACTATCTTGGAAGAGCTGTCCCATCTTCTCACTGCCTCAATATCGGCAGCAACCCTTCCAGGGTTGTGGACTGTCGTGCGGGTGATATTCATCCCGAAACAGGGGAAGGCTGACTGCATGAACGCAAAGTCGTTTCGGCCAATCAGCCTTACCTCGACAATCATAAAACTTGCATAACGCCTCTGCTTGCGCGAATTGCTAGGCACCTCGCTTATTGCGAGTCCCCTCAGCTCGTCGCAACACGCATTTAGGCAAGGATTCTCCACAGAATCTGCGCTGACCTCTGTCAAGAATAATTTCGTTTTGTCGGCACACCACTGGCAGGGGGGTTATGTAGGAGCCGCCTTGCATCATGGGCGCCGGTGAAATCGCTCGACTGCATCGAGGATGCCTGGGTTTCCATGGCGATGTGTTTTGGGGAAACAACGAGAGGCAGTCAGTCTCGAGCCTGAACACGGTCAACATCATCCTCCCGATTGCTCTGTTTTGTTAATAATAAATAAAGTTCAATAAGTTTCCTAAAACGTCTTCCAACATTACCATATTGTGTGACTGGCCATCAGTGCCCTGGGCCGGCACGTCACAAACTCCAGGCTACTGCGTGACACGATCTCGAACCTCAACAGCCTTGCCTCCCTCAACTCACTGACCATTCAGTGGGTTGGAGGGCATGGCGAGTGCGAGGGGAACTGTCGAGCCGACGAACTTGCTAAGGAAGGATCGGAGGGTGTCGCTACCTGCCCATTTGTAGTAGGCTTGAGCGACAAAGCCCTCAAAGACTACCTTGGCAAGATAGCCACCTCCCACCTTAAAAGTAGGCGGAAGGACTCTAAATGTGCCCTCGCCAGGAAGACGGGAGCAGCACCTAGCCGAGGGCTAGCCCATGACCTGACAAATCTGAGCCGGCGACAGCTCAGGACTATGATAGGTCTATACACAGGTCACTGTGGCCTGAATAAGCACCTACATACGATCGGCATTGTAGCGGACGCTCTATGTCGAGGGTGCCTAGAGGCGGATGAGTCGGCGCTCCATGTTCTATGTTTCTGTCCGGCTATGACCAGCGTCAGGATGAATATCCTAGAAGCTGAGATATTAGATCCGAGGCAACTACTGTCCTACCCTCCGAGCAAAATCCAGGAATTTGCTCGCCATTTCATCTGGCTGGATTTTATGAATGGATTTTATCCGGGACAACTATATATGTCAGATATGTGGCAGGTGTTTGGGGCCTATGGACGCAGCATAGGGAAAGTCTTTTTAGTTACAATTATGTTTGCAAAGAGCAATTGCGATTTGTGATGTTATGTTTACGATGTTACGATGTGCACTTACATTATGCAAAAGTGATGAAATCCTCTTCATTATCACTGTCATTGGTTGGCCCCATTGCTAGAGCCACTTGCGCGGATAAATTCCGTGGATCGTATATGCGCCCAGCCAGCCTGTAAAACTCGCGTGTATTATCTAAATGTTGGTCAGCCTTTTGTATATAAATATCGCGCCAAATTTCCAGGGATGTGGGCTTTCACGCGGCTCCGGCTGGTTTAGGCGCTTTTGGCCGCACACCAAATCAACTCGATCGAATTTGTGTGCGCACCGGTGTCTGGATCCACGAAATTTATGCTGTGATTGACCTAATGAAAAAAACAGACCGTAATTATAAGGTAATCAATTAATATTGATAGGTATTAAATTCTTACCATTAGATGTCGAAAACCTCATTGGCCAAACAATTGTAGGCCCAGCACATATCTGATATTATGGTTGTCCCGGGCAAGATCCATTCACGAATTATGGGCAGCAATGTATCAACATCCCGCCTTTCGACAGTCGTCATAAGTACGTTCCCTCAATAGCGTAGCGTGGGGGTAGCGGTGGGAGTGGTCCGCACCGGGCGGCACATTTAGAGGGTGGCAAAATGTTGATAATTGGTATGATACAGTTCATAGGTCGAATGTAGATACAACAATCATAGGCCAGCAGCCTATCACAACTTTATGCCGACTTTGTGTATTTTCTGCATAAAGAGGATGCTGAAGTCTATTGCGCATCTTTTATGCTGCCGACAAAACTCGCAATAGTGTTGTTTCCACAAGTGTAATTTCCAGAATCGCGCTTATTGTTTGTTGCCTTACTCATTTTCACAGCTTTTCACCGAATACTCACAGCTCTACGGTTATTATTAACAATACCCTTCAAACTCGGGTGATATCAGAGATGTGTCATTCACGATGGTTCACAAATTTCAAATGAATTTTTAATATTCGCATTACCGCAAATTTGCAGTCAACATATCCATAAAGTATTTCCTGTTATTTTATTTCCGTGGTACCGAGGTAATTGTCATCGGGTACTGTTAAGCTTACTGTTAATTTAATGTCCCATTACAACTCGAATACGTAGTACATCACTAAGAGCATGGTATTGTAGTTGGGTAGACTAACTCAATGAGGTGGGGTACACGATTAATTTTAACGCTAACTTTATTTACACATATAAAAAGTCATTGTCCTGGGTACATTGCACATTGCATTTCGAACGTTTGTCTTACAGCCTACTTAACGCGTTTAACATGAACTATACTAACTATGACGAACTTAACTTCTTCGCTGTCCTCCGTAACCATCAGCTTGCATCTCCACATCCCTTATCCCAACTGTCTTCATTCGCATCCGAGCTCGCCATTCGCCCACAGTCGCTTTCTCTCGTATCTCGATCTCATGGTGGGGTGTCTGGCGCGAGCCCGTTACCTAACCGCTACAGTATGATACATGTTTTAGGTTAGAGTTGGCGCGCTACTTTTTGGTGCCTTATGTCACCAGACTCCAGGGTTACCATACGCAGTGTTGCCTTTGTTCGTTGCTTCAACACTTCCCCTCAACAAACATAATTTCGTCACGAAGCTTCTCGAGGCGAACCCTGGGCAGAGGCTTAGTGAGCAGGTCAGCCAGTTGATCTTCAATGCTGATGTGCTTCACCTCAATTTCCCCTTTAGCGATTCTTTCCCTAACGAAATGGTATTGTACGTCTACGTGTCGCATCCGTTTGTGGTGTTCTGGGTTTTTTGCAACGATGATTGCTGACTTGTTGTCTTCAAAGATGGTACATGGGCTCTGCGAGGTGTACAACAGTCCCTGCACCCATAAGATCTCACTGATGGCCGTGCTCAGTGCTATATATTCTGATTCGGTGGCGGAATGAGTGACAGATGGTTGCCTTTTAGACGCCCATACGACTGAGTTTCTCCCGTACTGGTTAACATATGCAGTCGTACTCTTCCTTCCGACTAAATCACCCGCTCAGTAGGCGTCAACGAATGCATGGAGTTTTGCTGTTTCGCCAGTTGGGAGAAGACCATTTGACGATCTAGTCACAACACTCACCATCGCCTTCGGAGATAGCCAGGAGAAGAAGATCAAGAAACTTCTCAACGACATGGAATTGGGAGACAAGAAACCCACGACACTATTACGAGAGATGAAGGCCCTGTCAGGAAAGAACTTCCCAGACGAGCTACTCAAGAACATCTTCATGCAGCGCCTACCATCAGGAGGCAATGAGGCAATTAGGCAATAAAGTAATCAAAAATCTAAGATATCTTTCGGCACCTAGTCCGACAAATGATGCCATATGGGCCGTTTTCACCCTTGCGAGCACTCCTTCATAAACGTTTCCGTTCATGTGGCGTCGCACATCTATCTGTATTACAAACTTTCTATTTTACGATCGGTCTGGCACCATACGCATGTTTCGCGATGGAGCAGTGATCGCGGTTTTGAGTGAGTGATGAAACCTCTCTACCATCCCATTTGATTGGGGTTGGTATGCAGTTGTTCGTATGTGGGTGCTGCCTATCAGTTTATTCATTATATTAAAAAGGACTGACCTAAATGCCTCCACCCAATTAGTTATAAGCGCAAGGTTTACTCGTAGGTCCGGGACATACAGGACGTTCATTAGTTTCGCCTTAACCCAGCGTTTGTCGTTATGGACGTCGCAAATCAAGGTTCCCATGCCTTTGACATCCATAGGTTCCCCGCTTCCTGTTTTCACTATGCTCTTCGCTTCCCGCATATCTTAGAAGACACCTCGATCATTGCACATGTAGTCACTGGCCCCACTATCAAGAATCCAGTCCTGGGGTTCGGCTGTCCTACTGACTGTCAGCGCCATTCTTACGTCTTAGCAGTTCGAGTCATCGTTTGCGGAATTCTTGTTGAACCAACATTTGTGTCCTGTATGCCCGAGCCGTTTACAAAAGGTGCACCTCTTCATTTCCTTCTTGTCAGGGCACTCGAACTGCTTATGTCCTGGGTTACCGCAGGAGTAGCACGTAATTCCCGATGCACTTGGTTGACGGTTCCTGCCATTAGTGTCCAGTGCAACGGCTGTCTCTGTTTGGGGAGGGCGTTCCTCTTCATTGATTAGTCTTTCCATTAGGTTATTCAAAGTCTGGTCAGTCACCGTTAAGGACTGCCATGCTGATACAAAGTGCTTATACTGGTCCGGTAATGACATGATAATTTTTGTAATTATCATTTGTGCAGGAACGATCTTACCCGCCACTTGCAATTTGTTTGCAAAGCTCTCAACTTTCGTGATGAACCTCGCAATGCCTTAAGATTTTTCCAGTTTACACGCAATGAATTGTTCGTGGAGTAGGTGGACACTGACTTCTGATTTCCTCTCTCTATGGCAAGTAGCTTCTGCCACATTTCGAACGACATGTTACACCCCGTCACATGGATCATCGGCGCCTCTTCCAGTCTTGTCACGATTATTTCTTGGGCTCTGATGTCCTTGTCGTCCCAGTCTGCGAAATTAACTTTTTCTTGCCGATCTCTTTGCATCTCCTGTCACATGACAATTTCTTGGCTTTCTTGGCTCCATAGGTCCCAATTGGTGTCTCCTCTTAGCTTCGTCTTTTGGAGTGGACAGCTCTCCATCTCAATTGCGCGTCAATTCCTTCTACGCTGCAACTCTGTTCTCTTGGATTTCTTTTTTTTTCTCTTATCCATCAACCACGCTCTGCTACCATTTTAAGTTTACTGTTAATTTAATGATCTATTACAACTCGAATACGTAGCACATAACTAAGAGCATGGTATGATACATGTGTTAGGTTAGAGTTGGCGCGCTACTTTTTGGTGCATTTTGTCACCAGACTCAAGGGTTACCATACGCAGTGTTGCCTTTGTTCGTTGCTTCAACATGTACTACCCGTGCTTCACCGGGAGAAATAGTGGCCCGCGTGTTCACATAGGTTGGTCGTCCCTGCCATTGACAGTGCTGGCGGACCACCACGGAGAATACCCAGTATCCTCTCATTCGAAGATGGGTATTTCCCGTGCCTAGCCGTCACCCGGGCGTAAATATTGTCAGTATATATTGTAAATATTGTCAATCCTCCGCACCGGGTGGCAGACAACCACGCTACGCCACAGCGTTCCCTGAACCCTACTCTTAGGCCACAAAGACCCACTGGCCTTCTATATGATGCCCTCTATGGTATTTCCTTCGGCCGAACTTCGATTCATCAATTTCCACGACAATTCCCTTCCCACCTAGTTTTTGTGGATTCTCCAGGTACCTATATTATACGACCTCGCGGTAATATGATGCCCAATGAATGCTAGCCGTCTTTGATATCGATAGCTGATACGCAACATGCTCAATCACGTGCACATTCAGCGCACAATTGCATAAATTGGCAAATCCGAGCATCTGAAATTTTCATTAATCATTATTATCAGCAGCCCGACCACATGACTCCATAGAGAATAGACCACCGAACAAAGGGCGGTAAAAAGGTTCAAGCGCGTGGAGTTTATAAGTCGCCTAATTAGTGAATCTCATATCCCTTGTGAAATATTTCACCTAAACCGCCCAATCAACAAATTGTCATGTTAGTCTACACATACCTGGAGCATCGTTAGCTGTGCACCCTCGAAAAAAGTGCCCTTCCGGAATGTAAGCTTATAATTAAATTTCCCCTTCTTCTTCGGCTTCCTTACTGCGACAGAATCCGGTCGGCGGCAAAACCACCGCCAACCATCGGGGCTAAAAGAAAAATATTATTATCATTATTATTAAGCTAGATGTAAATGGAGATGGCATTACGGAGAATCTATTATGAATATATAGCAATTGCAATTACAATTGCAATGACACTTACGCTTCTGCATCCTGGCCAAGTCCAAGAGGTTGGCCGCATCGAGGGCACATTAAGAAGCCCTCTGTCAGAATGAGGCACCATTCCTGAAGGTGCTCCAAAAGTAGCTCTTTTGGGGAACTACAGCACTAAATTGTCAACTGAATAAGGGTAATAGGGCTCTCCTCCATCATAAAACAGCACAGAAACAATTTAGAAGCAGTAAAGAAACACTATGATGCACTGTGCGAAAATGCGCGCGCTTTTCTGCTGAGTGACTTGGCCAAGTTAAAGTGAGTAATCCAAGAAAAGGTGACCAAATTTATTGCCGCTGTCGAGCAACGTATCTAAAACGTAGCCAGTACACTTATAAGCGTAAAAAACAACTATTCAGGAAAAGTCAGTGTGAACACACAGCGCACATGCAATTTCAAAAAAAAATGTTTCATGAGCTTTACATATCGGAGAGAAAATGCAAACCATGCGAATAGTTCAGTTGGTGGAAAGTTTTAAAACTTAAATATTGAAAATGCAATGCGATTCCTTTCGTTCGGCGTCACTCGAAGTACAAATTGCGAGTCGGTTGTCAACCAAATGTCAGGTTGACCGGTGATCTAACCTCAAAAAGCATATCTTCGCGCCTATTTTTGCACATGCTTTTACTCTTAAAATATTAACTTTCAGAGCAAATATAAAGCACCACAATACTCAGGACACTCTAAAGCAGTGTTTCCCAACCTTTTTTAGCCATGCCCCACTAAACGCTTTGAAAAGTCCCTAGGCCCACCTTCAA
>JAOEHK010015321.1:0-10704 GCA_025447835.1 Labidoglobus nevermanni | reverse complement strand
AAGCGATTGCAGCCTGTGCTGATGGGAGCGAGAGAGAGCGGTGAGGCTTGTAGATCTTCAGGTCAAAACCGTTCAGACCACAACAACCGCCACAGTTGACCAGACACGTCCGTCTCTTACGAATGCTCGTTCGAGACTGTGCTTCTTAATGTCACAGATATAAACTTGCCAGTATGTATGGAATGCAGAAAACGCGCGTTAACCAAATCCACCATATCGACCTATACCGAATGAATAAGAAGTAAACCTTAGAATACCACGCACGTACCCAGGATCGGAAGATCACTGTACAACTTCAAAGTTTCATACATGCGTAAATTATAGTAAGGAAGACAATGGCTGAATGAACTTCAGTGTCTAATATTAAAATTTCTTCATTTTATGAAGAAATTGTCGAATTTGCTGTTACTGGTAGATACGCTAAAAGAATTCGCCAACATATTTTGTGAATGATTTCCCAGCAAAGTAGACGTACGCCGCAAACAGACATGGTTCTGATTGATCTCCGAATTGGAATTTGAAGTAAAATTGTAGCAGACATTTCTCAATGTATCTGCCAAACGTGTGCAAACATAGAGGTCAATCGATCATCTGGATTTTTCATTCGCATGATTATTCGTGTGCTTGTCCAAATGAACCATTCTATTTATCATTGTTCCATCAGCAAATACGCGGAGCAATGGTGAATTCAATGTAAAAGTAGCAAATCGCTTCAAGTTCGATTTGAAGCATTTAGCACATTTTATACCCTGGAACATTGAATTGAAACTCCCGTTTGTTTATCTTTGCCAATTGCATTTTCGTTGGTCTTGCCGAATTTTCAATACGCTGCTATAAATTGTCAGCGTACATTTTTAGCACGATTTATTTACTGGAGTCAGACACTAGATTTACGAGTTACAATTTTCAATCAACTTTTATCTCTCATCGCATTGATTGAACTTGACTGCACAGTGCTGAATTATAATTTGAAAAATGTCAGTCTGTTTATATAATTGAGGCACTAAAACAGCAAATATACTCGTATACTGTATTAATCAGGGTGAATGGATAAAGGTGATAGCACGTTCACAGAGGAGTTTAATTAAATAAACTGAAAGTGCTTTGCGATTAAATAAGTAATTTGAATTTGTTACACATGTCTAGCCCACGTCTTGATTTTCCCATATTGCCCCTTTACCCGTGCCTCAATGCGTTCGCTCCCCTTGCTTGCCAACCATTTTCCGCCAGAGGAAAGTTTCGATATTTGTGCATGCTTGAAATATTTCCTAACGGACGATGGGAACGGATGCGCACGGACATCCTCATCGCCCTGATCATCGTTCACTTTCCTTCATTCCCTTCCGGGCGTTCCCTCTTTTCGAACCCTTGCGGATATATCCAGGCAAGCTAAATCGATTAAAGACCATGATTAACTCCTCGATTTTGATGTCAAGTGAAGTCCAAATAAATTATGTGCATACATTGGAAAGTAATTCAATCAATACTCAACGTTGTATGCTCTCTTCTTCTGCTTTCAACTCTTCTCCCATTTCCCTGGATAAACTTAATCAGTGTCCGAATGATGTTAATATCATCTAAAATGTATTGTGTCGAAAACGAAACGGAATTGTGTTCGTTATTCCGCTCCAGTCATGTCATCACGAAGGATTCATATGAAACAAAGTTTCCACCGGAATTAATTAGTTCAATAACTGAGCGCTATCTGTTGCAGAAGTCGGCCAATTAAAAGCGTTGAATTATGTTTGTAATCCAGATGTAAATAAGACTTGAATTAAAATCGTAGCAAGGCGGTGAGGAAGTTTGTTGCAAATTTCAGCATTCATAAGCTTCTACCAGAGGGCACAGCAGACAATTCCTACAGAATGTGTTAGTAGTTACGAGTCGGAAAATGTATCGGTATAACTTATATTATCCTTGCTTCATCTGAATTTTGACGGCATAGATAACTTGTGTTGTAGCAATATGGCGAGGGCTAACCCACAACCTGATAAACCTGAGCTGTAGACAGCTCATGACCATTATAGCTTTATACCCAGTTCACTGCTGACTGAATAAACAGCTTCACACGATCGGTATAGAATGCGATTTCGAGGGTGTTTAGAGGAGGACGAATCAGCTCTCCATGTTCTATGTTAATGTCCAGCTATGACTAGTGTCAGGAGGCAACTGCTGTCCTACCCTCCGAACAAGATCCTCGAATTTCCCCTCAACATCATATGACTGGAGGTGTAGGACCTATTCATGGAAGGAGACACAATGGGCCCACTGGAGGGGCCTAAGTGCATCATGATCAGTGATTCTCAACCTTTTTTGTTGCGGCACACTTGTAACTGTATCAATATTTGGTGGCATGCGAAGAACAAGATATGATTAAATTCTCTTAACACTATGACGGCCGGTGGCCCCACGCCGCTAGCTTGCGCAGGTACAGGCGTGGGGCCACCGGCCGTCATAGTGTTAAGATACCTATAACTATCACACAACCTTATAAACCTCAGCTGTAGACAGCTCAGGACCATTATAGCTTTATATCCAGTTCACTGCTGACTGAATAAACACCTTCATGCCATCTGTATAGAATCCGATTTCGAGGGTGTTTAGAGGAGTACGAATCAGCACTCCATGTTCTATGTTAATGTCCAGCTATGACCAGTGTCGGAAGGCAACTGCTGTCCTACCCTCCGAACAAGATCCTGGAACTTGCCCTCAACTTCATATGACTAGAGGTGTAGGACCTATTCATGGGAGGAGGCACAATGGGCCCACTGGAGGGGCCTAAGTGCATCATAATCAGTGATTCTCAACTTTGTTTTTGCGGCACACTTGTAACTGCATCAAAATTTGATGGTATGCAAAGAACAAGATATAATTAAATTCTCTTAAGATACCTATAACTATCACACAACTTTATAAACCTCAGCTGTAGACAGCTCAGGACCATTATAGCTTTATACCCAGTTCACTGCTGACTGAATAAACACCTTCACATGATCGGTATAGAATGCGATTTCGAGGGTGTTTAGAGGAGGACGAATCAGCTCTCCATGTTCTATGTTAATGTCCAGCTATGACTAGTGTCAGGAGGCAACTGCTGTCCTACCCTCCGAACAAGATCCTCGAATTTGCCCTCAACTTCATATGACTGGAGGTGTAGGACCTATTCATGGGAGGAGGCACAATTGGCCCACTGGAGGGGCCTAAGTGCATCATGATCAGTGCTTCTAAACCTTTTTTGTTGCGGCACACTTGTAACTGTATCAAAATTTGGTGGCACACAAAGAACAAGATATGTTTAAATTCTATTCAGATACCTATAACTATCATCTGTTTTTCTACGTAATAGTGACAAATATGAGCCGATAAAAAGTAGTTTATGATTCTAAGAAAGCTCAGATCTCTCGGAATGTGTTGACAATGCGCTGGAAAATGCAACGAGTTTGTTTCTTCATAGTGCAGGATATGCTTCTCCAGAATTAATGTTGACGGAGACATTCACAATGCAAATAACGAATGCGTTTCAGACGCATTTATTTAAACCAGTGTTTCCCAAACTTTTTTGCCCTGTCTACCCCTTGCTGATTTTGTTAGCTTTCATAGACCCCTTAAGGTCGAATTTTAACGACAAGCACGGGGAATTCGCATCTTCGAGTGACGGGGAGCCAGGGTGTTTCCCGTGCTTATTCCTCGTGGCTTTACTCTTACGTCGACCCCTATTGACATCTCGTCGACCCCCAATTTCTTGTTTCGTTGTCGTCGACCCCCTTCAAGTCAAAATCGACCTCCAGGGGTCGATATCGACCACTTTGGGAATCACTGATGTAAACCGTTTGAGCAGTATTGGCTTGGCCTTCGGCAAGTACATGAGATTGCCTATTTACTGCTCCAATTTTAATAAGAAATAGTCAATAAGAACCCGCATTTAAAACTGCAAAACTTATAGTTGCTTCTAGAGTTCATGACTATTCTTTAAAAAAGTTCTGGCCACATTTTCTTTTCCATGTTCTAAAAATTCAGAAGTTCTCTGCGCCGATAATGAGAAAACGCGCGAACGACCATGAATAGACTTTTTGTACCCCTTTTTAAACACTTTTACGCTGTCCACTTTGACAACTGCTACGGAATGTGTATCTAGAAGTTATTGCCGCTTTTCCTTTAAATAAAATGTTGGAAATCGCCCACCGGTGTTAATCATTTCGCTTCATTTTCGGTTGGAAAAATGTTATCTTTCAACGGTTGAATGGAATCGTTTCCTTCTGATGACTGCTACTGATCGAACGCGCTTGCTTTCAATTGCTTGATTAAATATCAATGCTGTCCGATAAGACCGCTGTCAGAGGCGGCAGAAGCGGCGGCTACAAGAGTGGCATGAATTAGAATGGACGTGTGGTTAGGGCGCGCTTTGTTTGAACGGCTTGCTGTCGATGCGAATGATACCCGGATTGATTGATTGGCTCGGCGAATTTCGCTAGTAAGATGGATTGCTGGCATACGTACGTTAATCACAGTCAGTACAAAATGTTTTTGTTTAATTGGGGAGAACGACTTTACCATTAAAAGCAAAAGGTAGAATCAGCGACTACTGAGTCGTAAACTCCAACTAATTATGCGCACATCAAAATCAGCTTATTATTAATTTATAGTATCTCTGGAGAAACTTGAGTGATTACATCACATGCTACGACGAACAAAGTAGCGCAAGTTCCTAAGTAGAGTGTCTTGTGATTGACATTGTTACGCTGCCTGCTATGGATCAATCCGTTCCTTCATATTAGATCAAATTATAACGGAGGGACTTTACTTCTCAATATAAACTATTTAACCGTTGCTTTCATTGTGATATCAATTTCAGTTCACTTGTTTGTTCTTTAATTTATTTATTGCGTTTGTGGCGGCCAAGCACGCCACCACGAGGAAAAGCCCAATGACGTACAACTGCCAGAACGCCACGCGGAGGCTATCCCACTCGAGAACCAAGAAGCAAAGACGGTAGCAAGGGCACTGTACGAGGGTTGGATATGCCGATTCGGGGTGCCCTTGCAGATCACCACGGATCAAGGGCGCCAGTTCGAGTCAAACTTGTTCAGGCAGCTAAACTCACTGATCGGAACCACGCATTTGAAAACCACCGCTTACCACCCACAGGCGAATGGGATGGTAGAGCGGCTTCACCGACAGCTAAAAGCAGCAATCAAATGCCACCAGACAGAACGGTGGACAGAGGTCCTTCCAACCGTGCTGTTAGGAGTTGGCGCAGCATGGAGAGAGGATCTACAGGCAACGTCCGCCGAACTGGTGTACGGGGAGCCCCTCCGACTACCGGGACAATTCTTGGAACGACAGCGAACGGAAACGACGACGTGCGAAACCGAGTTTACGACCCACGTCAGGTAGTCGACACGGAAAAGAAACCCCGTTCGTCTTCAAAGACCTTAAAACCGCGTCCCACGTCTTCATACGCCAAGGCAGGCCAAGAGCGATGTTGCAATTCCCCTACAACGGCCCATACGAGGTGGTGAATCGCGCGGATAAGTATCTCGTCGCACGGATCCACGGCAAGGAGGTGAGAATCTCCATTGACCGCGTGAAACCAGCATACCTGCTCGCAGCGCAGAACCAACAAGAACAACCAGTAAGCAGCCTACCCCAACCGCAACCCAACAATTCCACACGGACAGGGCGAGCAGTACGATACCCGGATAGGCTACAAGCTGGTTTCGGGTA
Source organism: Labidoglobus nevermanni (assembly GCA_025447835.1). Lineage (NCBI taxonomy): Eukaryota > Metazoa > Arthropoda > Insecta > Coleoptera > Staphylinidae > Labidoglobus > Labidoglobus nevermanni. Next base: position 4,980 of record JAOEHK010015321.1, on the reverse strand, counting down.
GACACAAGCGTGACCCGGGCAAATCACTGGCAGGGGGGTCCTGTGGCGGCCAAGCACGCCACCACGAGGAAAAGCCCAATGACGTACAACTGCCAGAACGCCACGGGGAGGCGAACCCCGATACCAAGAAACAGCGGACAAGCCAGCAGAGGGAGATCGCTAATGACCCATTAGGGCCAAATATATACGAACACCAGACAACGAGAAAGCAGTCGAGATTTCACGAGCACCAGCGCACATTGTTTATTATTGTCCAGTCTCCATCTTGTATTCGATATCAATATACTAGTTTCCACTCGCACACGCGACTCTATTACTGGGGGTCCAGCACACAAGCGGCATCCCCCAAACGTTCTTGAAAACACAAAGCCTATTTAGTGATCAGTAATCAGTGATTTGTTTTAATTTTCCGGAATAATTCAATTGCAACTATTAAACATGTAACTGAAATATAACAAGGCTAGTTAGGAGCGTATTTAACGTATTTATGATTAATATTATCGCAACAAATATTATTAAATGTCGTTGAGGAATTAGTGCTTCCATCTAGTCCAGAAGCGAATAACTAAATCGCAGCCATTGCCTCCATCTGGAAGGGAAATCAATAAATCCTTGGCGTTCCCGTCAGGATAAAGGAGACCCCAGAATCATGCGGGAACGTTCAAGCGAATGCAGGAATTCACATGTAGATGTCACTGAGTACATAATTCCTGAATTCGCAATTTAGGTAGCAAATTTCAGATTCTGCTCATGTTTGATAGTAACTTTTTCAGACGAAATTCAATTTTGAGATTAACTTTAGTCTTTGTGTAATTTCAATTAGGAATTGGTATTGCCATAGTAACTGGCTGCTCAAAGTAACGAAAATGGGAAATAGTAAAATGCATGAAAAGCAATGTAAGATGCAGAACTCGGTTGGCAGACACTTAAAATATGTATAATGCAATGGAAAGCGCAAACATCGCGAGCGATCAGGACGCGTGTCACGTGCCATCCGCACACTAACACTGAAGGGCTCACATCTATGCCGATAACAAATAAAATATCGCTGTTACGTGGCCAACCTCTGACCATAATTCATGTATATATGGGTATAGGTCCTGGGTACACGCTGGTACGTGCAAAATATGAAATCTTTGCATCTAAAATGCAGGGAAATTGGCAGTTTTTGATTCGTCCGCAAAACCTTGCCTTGTTTCTTGTCGCTGTCTTCTCAGCATTGAATTTCTGTTCAAGATCCAGATGGAATAGCAAGAATAAATTGGAAGCATTATCGATGGCGGTGGTCTGCATTGCAATTTATTATCAATTTTATGCGAAAATAAATCGGAAAGAAAATCCAAAGCAATTGCAGTATCAATAATCGTAAAGCAAAAATTGCAGCCTTTTCCATTCGTTATTTATGTTCCATAGCATGCTCACGCTAACATATCCAAGGACAATTTCTAGGGATCATGAAATTTACTGATAAGAAACAAAGGTCTAGATGAGATAATGGATCCATCATCAAGCAATCATCATCACTATTCAATGCACTTGATATTAAGTGTTTAGGATGACATTACATTTCTTCAGCTCTTGATTACATCTATAGTTAATTAGCATTCGATGTCTTGTCGGGGGCAATTTGTGCAAGCAAATAATCCTTAACGAGAAACTCCATTTCCAATAATCTTTTAATGCATCTCAATTAGCTTAGCTAAGAGCAAATCTTCCTTTTTATGGGAGAGACGGCCTTAAGCGAGGAAATTGTTGGTTTTGCAGGGTCGTGTATAACAAAAGGGGAAACAGAACTCAGTATCGTCTCTATTACAAGATACAAGAACGAGCGCTCAGCAAGCTGCATGCGCCATCTTGGCTGACTGCTTACACACTGTTGCCATACAACCTTGCTTTGCACATGCTCACAAACAAAGATTAAACTTATTATTTTAGCAGAAATCATTTACAATACCAAATATACTTAGCACGGATTGTTGAATTGTTTCCAATTTTTAAGGGATCTTACATTAGTCGTGGTTTTCCGTTACCTGGCATTCTTCTTATCTTTGCCTTGCACACCTGTCTTACTTGTACTGCGTTGTCAATTATTTGAAAATGCTCCCGGATTCGTCGACTTTATACACTCTTTCAATTTCCAGTTCATTTCTTATCTTTCATCCACATCTTGGTGCTTCGCTTTATTCTTCTTAACGATTTCATCACCATAGAATTTCTGCTATGCAGTTTTACCGATTTAGTAATTTTTATATGTAATTTTCTTTTTGATTTATTTAAATTCCCATTGTGTCTTATTCATCAGAATGGGACATTTTTTTAACTCTTAATTCGTGTTTCGTTATTGGTTATAAAATGAAAATAAGCCATTAAAGCACCTCTTTGTAACTAAAGGCTTGGAATAGACGATAAAACGTGCTAAATTCCGACAACTTATTGTTAATTTTACTTCGACCTCATCCGCATTTTCCGCGCTTAATATTTTAGAGCGCTGAGTCATAACATTGCACAAGTAATTATGAAGTTATTAAGTTCTGGATTAATTTAATTTAAAACATAACTTTCATTCCAGTATTAATTATTGTATATTAACATTTACCTAATAATTCGGTTCTGGGGATGGTTCCGTAAACCACCGACTTGAATTGTTGGTTTATAAACGATTGATTTCTGCAAAATTCACCGCACGCGTTGAACATAAGCAATTGCCGAAAAACCAATGCGATTTAAACTAAGTTTTATTCGGCAATCGGGAAAAAGGGTAGTTGAATCGAGCACGAAATTTTCAAATTGTTCTTGCAGTTCCCTCAGTTGCTATCCTAGCTAAAAATCCTATAATGCGATTTAAAATCGCACTGGTTTTAAATTTTATTTTCTTTCTTTTTGCTGTCTTCTTCTAGACAATCGGCTTAAGGATGGAACTACTCGTTCATTGTTTTAAACGTAAACAACGTTAGAATTGGTACGCTGAATCCTATAAAGAGACATCTGTAAAAGCATTCGTCTCAAAAGGTTTCGTATCTAAAAACACTTAATCATTTTAGCGTTTCTCTTATCCGTGAAAACTCCTTTGAGGTTGAAATTCGAAACATTGCACACTGGGAGAAATATTTTCCCGAGTTGTTGTTCAAGTAACCTACACTGCAAGTATCCTCTATTTGAAGTATTTTCCCAGCTATCTGCAGCGCGTACTTCCTTCTCATGCCCTCCTTAGAAGCTCATGAAAGGAGCAAAACTCGCAATCTAAACTCGTGCAGTTGAGGTGGGTGGCGAAGACGCATTACTCAACCCGATCGTAATTCGCTGCCAATGACAGCACCTTCGATGGATGGCAGGCTACAAGAGTTGAGAAGATGCTCTTAAAGGGAATGAAATCCGCAGAAGCCCATATTTTACGTTCGACGTCGCTGGGATATTTATTACTTGCCATTGATATGCTTATTGGTTAAGTCTATTTATTAAGCACATTACTATTCTTAGCAGACTTCAAGGGCATGGTCAAACCAAGAGCGCTCTTCTTCAAATCAGTTTTCCCAATTGTTGCAATACAATGAGATCTTATAATTTATTACTTATACTAGTGGAGTATCCAGCGTTGCTTGGGCTTTACTACTATTTGCCTATCTACCCGTCAGTCTGTTCTGCTCGTCCACCTGTTAGCAATCGATTGGCGACGACTTCTTCGACTTCTTCGGATCCGAGCGTCGCTGTCATCGCCGGTCTGCTGGCCAATGTAGCTAATCCACGTTTCCGCGCTCATTATTTGACTGAGGAATGCTTCACCTTCGCTGTTGAATCGCTCCATGAAGGCACATGCATACCACGTTCCTGGCGATTTCGTGAGGTCTTGCGCTTATTGGTAAATATCTTAAACAAAGTCGTCCGCGACACCTCCGGAAACTGTGTGGAGAGCCCGTTCATCGTCAGCCCATGGCCCTCATGAAACTTCTTCTGCACGCGTCCACTTAGATCGCCGGTGACCACACCTGGACGGCTTGGGAATAGACCTAAAGCTATTAATTAATGGGAATTTTATTAACTTCACAGCTACAAATTTGATATGGCATGGAAAATTCATTCCCGTTTGCATTCGTTCGGTACACAATCGCTGCTTGGAAACTTACGGAGACGCATGCGCAGAAGACCGACGTCTATCGCTATTGCGGTGCCGTTTGTCATAAGAGTGCTGGTTTCTTCGCTATAACTTTCGAACTATGAGGTTTTTCCAATTGCCTTTCCTTCCACATTGTCCCAAGGAGTACAGGGAATATGCCCAATATTTCATTTCGATCGAATTATTTGTATTTTAGGAGGAGTTCCTATACATACAAACAGATGCACAGATTCATATTGTGATGTGTAAGTAGTAGGTAAGTAGAGCATGTATTTATAATGACTCTATGGTACATTCCCAAATAATTGCTAATACTTAATACAGCTTAGGGTATGAGGTTATGTGCTTTCATCCCTATAGTATCCGCGCATTTCAATTATTGTCCATTATTATTATGGCAACCAACTCTTAGTGTATATTCCTGTATGACATTCTCCGCCGATTTGTTCTTAGTTTATTAGATAAAGATATGGGTTTGTGACCACTCTGAGCATTTTCATTTAGCAACTATATAATTTACTCCACTATTATGTATGGTATATCCCTACATTTGTCTGCCGCCATATTGTGCTTATCATTATCAGAATTTTTTTATTTTCAACAATATTATTTACGCTCAAAAAGATGGTTTAGCAATGGGCTCTCCTTTGTCCCCTATACTCGCCGAAATATATATGGCCAACTTCGAACAGCAATTGTTTAAGTCTAACTATAAGAGTATAGATAAAATATCATTGTGGAGGAGGTATGTAGATGATATACTCATTGTATTTGACGGCACCATAATTGAAGCTAATGATTTTCTCAATCACATAAATTCTGTTGATGTCAACTTGAGATTTACAATTGAACACGCACAACATAGTTCC
>JAOEHK010015310.1:0-10706 GCA_025447835.1 Labidoglobus nevermanni | reverse complement strand
CATTCTGAATTTGCCATTCTCCAAAACTATCGATTTATCGGGTCATAATTTTGTGCATAAAAGCAGGCTGATTTTAATGATCTCCCCATCTTGTAATAATTCGATGGGGTGACAAAGGAGTATTCGGCATTTTCTGTTCATATAGTTGACTCCTTAACACGTTGACTGACACGCTATTTTGTAAGAATATTTGCGTCAACCCGCTGGCGATTTCTTGAGACATAGATCGATAACAGCTACGTTTATCTATAGACATGACTTTGAATTGATCTTCTTTGAAATGCACTCAAATAAGCATCACCCGAATCTGGGCCACGCGGCGTGCCTGATCAAGACATTTGCCGTCACGTGAAGATGGGCGACGTGGCAGTTAGTGTGTTAAAGAGGATTTTATAAATATTTTCTTACCGTTGAATATATATTGTAGTGTAAGAATCCGACCCCGTAGAGCCGTTGCACTAGGTAAAAAACGGCCGCAGACAATTTAGAAACAGTGTCATAAAATATGTAGTCAGCAATTCAATACCAGAATTGGCCATCTGCAATTGACGATGGTCGCTTGGATTTGTATGAAATGTCTAATAAACTGATTTCATGACGAATACTTTGGAAAGAGCCGCATGCGGCTCGCGACCCTTGAGTTCGCGAACCCTATAATACGCCAAAAATATGCCACATCCCCAAATATGCAGAAAATGCCGGAATATGCAACCCATGCCAGAAATGACGAAATATGCACCAAATCCCTAAATAGGCAAAATATACATAATTTTCATAGTGCCAAACTGTTTTCATTGGCCTAATTCGTGGAGGTCCCAAAGCATTCGGTTGTGCATATCATAGTTTTCAATAGGTAAAAAGCACACAATCCGGTGTCTAGTGATAACCAACCAAGTTAATTCAACATCTCAGGTATCTTCATGAGTTGAGTAAAATTGTAAAAATATGAACTTTAATAAATTAGTCGTTACCTCATCTTGTCAAGCAATCATAAAATGCATTAAAATTGAATTAAAAATCTATAAGTCTTTTTGGTCACTAGCTGAGAATCACAGAAAAGGTGGTTATGCTGTTGAAATAATTTTGTTGGTTATCATTGATATAAAATATGTTTTTTTTTAGCTCTAAAGGTGGTCTTAGATCAGAAGACCGAAACGTTAGCTGATATGAGGATTAAATAACTAAATAAAACAACAAGGAGTCCGAATAATATACTCCTTTTATTGATAATGTGTAACCTCAAGATAACCGGAATTCGGATAAATTGAGATATACGATATATCGGGATCCCATTCCACGCTCTCCTCTCTAAGTATCTGAAATTTCTCTTATAATTTGTCCTCCCATTGCAATTCCGGTTAAACTATTCGAATTTCAGCAAGTGAGTTTTTTTTGAAGTGCTACCCTTTGGTGTTGGTGTTTGATGTTTTTGTCTTCTTCATTCCTAAGAATAGATGCCATTGTAGGCACTATGTTAGGAATATTTTGACTACTGAATACTGCGTTGGCCTTTATCAATAATGAACGGTTTATTAATATCGAACACAAGAAGAAACATTGGCAGGACGACTTAATATTTCTTGTCACACGTCTTATCACTTGTTAGGTTTACTTTACTTTTGGCGCGAACATAAGTAGCGTCGGACTCACGTTTGATATCTCAACACAATAGGACAGGAAACCTACGTCATATTGTAATTTGCTTTCAAAGAATCTTAATGATTGCTGGATTGCGGTAATATTTACAATCATCTCTACAGTACAACATCCTGAAATTACTTCAATTCCATGGAAAATACAATTAGACGTTTCTTCAATGTTGTTGGAAAAAATATGGGATAAAACGAGGGGTTTAAAATCCATTCGTTTCATAGGAAATAAACTAGATTTAAAAAATGCAGTAAAAGTGTAAAGGAATAAAGTTACTCAACAACAAAACAAAGATATTTGTTAATTGCACTTCATGTAAAAACAGGAATTTCCATCGGAATGTTCAAAAATGAATTTGAAAAGGCAATAAAACCAGAAATATGTGTGTCTGTTCACTTCAACATTACTTGCAATAATAAAAATCTAAATTTGTTCGACATTGACTTTTATAGGATGAAATCGTTGAGCACACAATAATGTGTGAATAATTCTATTCAATTCGTTCAATTCATGCACTTTTCATTTCAACATTGATTTCGCACTCAAATTCAGTCGATAGTATTGTATTATTAATGAGTGACTTTTCATTGCTACTTCCCATTGTGAAATTTATTATTTGCTTTAAAATATGTATCTTAAACTGGCGATCATTTTCCACGTAGGCTTGTGAAGCCATGTATTGGATAAAGCAACGAATCATACGAATATAAGCCAAAGTGACAACACTTCCGTTGCTTATTGTGTTAAAATAAAGGCGTAATAAACGTGCATATGTAATAATTCAAAGGATCAAGTTGCAATTGACGCACAGGAAGCGTGCAAACAAACATATTTTTATATGCGTACGCAATAAACTCTGCTTTTTCATTGTTGCAATAAATGTATTATTGGTTTGCGTTACGGTTCAAATAAATCTACACATGTGGAATGGAAATTCTCTCTCCGATATGATTAACATATGGCCTGAATCCTTAGCGAGCCTACGAAAAGAATTGCATAAGTAATTACATGCTTTGCCACTAGTTATGAGTGATATTTGGCATGCAAAAGGCACATTTATAAATATAAATGCAGCAAATTAAAACCAACCAATCTCTATATATAAAAATGAATTTGTGTGTGTCTTCGATTTACTCCTAAAATAGAAACTATTCGATGGAAATGACATATTAAACAAGTTCTCTGTACCTCTGGGACACCGCTAACGGAAAGGAAAATTGGAAGAACCTCATGGTTTCAATGTTACAGCGAAAAAACCAACACTTTTCACGACAAACGGCACGGCAATACCGCTCGAATGCAGTCTACTGCGCATGCGTAGTCGCCCGTTGCCAAGCAATGATTGTTTACCGACCGAATGCGTACGGGAATGAATTTTCCATGCCATATCAAGTAGACAGCAGGACACGGCACTGCAAACCGATTGCTAACAGATGGACCGGTAGATGTGCAAATTTGTAGGTGTGAACTAAACATTGGAAACCTCTACATAGGTTTCCGGATAAAAAATGGTGGCAGAAATGAATAAGAATTCAAACATAACCTCTTTTCGACTAATGTCAAGCAATCCCATTAATTAATAGCCTTGGCTATATTCCCAAACCGTCCGGGTGCGATCACCGACGATCTAACTGGACGCGTGCAGACGAAGCTTCATGAGGACCCTGGGCTGACGATGAACGAGCTCTCCGCACAGTTTCCAGAGGTGCCGCAGACGACTTTGTTTAAGACCTTTACCAATAAGCGCAAGACCTCACGAAATCGTCAGGAACGTGGTATGCATGTGCCTTCATGGAGCGATTCAAAAGCGAAGGCGAAGCATTCCTCAGTCAAATAGTGGTGGGCGCGGAAACGTGGATTAGCTACATTGGGCAGCAGAATGGCGATGACAGCGACGGCTCGGATCCCAAGAAGTCGTCGCCAATCGATTGCTAACAGGTGGACGGGCAGAACAGACGGACGGGTAGATGGGCAAATAGTAGTAAAGCCCAAGCAACGCTGGGTACTCCACTAGTTGGCCAATATATGTATATGAATGCTTGTTGTCTATCCGCTTGTATATTGTCTATGCACGCCTAAAATATAAAGAATTCGATCGAAATGAAATATTGGGAATGGTCCGTGTATTCCTGGGACCATAAAAACAAAAAAAAATGGAAAAACCTCATGCTTGAGGAGTTATGGCGAAACAAGCTTCGCATTGTAATAAAACCTAGGCAACGCTGGCACCCCTACTAGTATAATAATAATAATACGGTAGCACTATAGTCGTAGAAGGCCCATGGTTTGATTTCCGAATCGCTGATATCCGCCGATTTTCACAATTTTTCTTTTTACCCCGATTGTCTCCATTGGTAAGGTCTTTGATGGTCTAGTTTCTGGTAAATTTAGTTGGCTAATATATGAAAGTTATATAAATCAGATCGGATCAAACAGCTGCAATGAGGAGAAACTCGCAGCCATGTAGAGAAAGAACACTACTATGAGTTGAATAAAGTTGCTATAAAAAGGTGCAAGAAGCTGAAATCAGAAAGCAAGATGGCCGTAACGGAAATGGAAAAACGGACTCATTTCAAGCTACACTAGGAAAGATATGAGGCAAAAACTAAAGAAGACAATTAAACAGGTGAGGCTTGCCTGAATACCCATCACAAGAGCCGGAAATGAAGATTGAAATGGAATGCAAAAGTAATAATGCAGATAGAAAATATTCAAAATGGAAATATTCGCAATATGCGTCAATAAAGATGAATGCGAATGTAATAACGGATCTTTATAGATAAAGTATATGTAGACAATATTCTGTTTTGATCTCAGTATTAGGATTGTGTAAGGCTTAGATAGGTAGCAAGTAAGTCTTAATACATGTTGAGTAACTGCTTTAAAGTTTCTGCAAATAAGCAAATATTGTAAAAAGTGAGACGTTCAATTTCTGTTTATTTAGTTTATTATTTAGTAGCATAGATTGCAAAATTGAAACAATGCCAAAACTAATTCGTTGCAGATTCCTAGCATTGGTTTCTAAGAGAGTATTAGCAAAAGTAACATTATAAAAACAAACAATTATAGCTGTATTACCCGGAATATACATTTACTTTTATTATTAATACTAATTTATGTATTCAAATATATCCGGTAGCTAATCAGGTTACTCAGAAGTATTCTTATTACAAGCATAAACTTTTACCGCCAATGAAATTATTAAGAAAACAACACGCCAAGTCAATTAAGTAAATTTTGTATGTGAGCAAATTGTTTAATTAATTGTCCGTTTAATTAATACGAAGAATACTTCAGTGATGTACTCATATGAATTATTCGACTATTAAACCTTCTTTTTGATAGTGATTAAAAGTAGTATGTAAATAAACATCTTTACACGATCACTTTCTTATTTATTTGCTTCCTTTTATTAAAATTTATTACAATTAATATGACTTTAAAAACGTTTCGTGTCTATCGGCAACACCGCACTCGAGCAACAATGTGCACGAGAGTCGCGCCAAGAGTCAGTCTGATAGTTGCAGGACTGAGGGTCTGAGAACCTGAGCTACAGAGCCTTAGGGCAGAGTTGTACCATTTACGTTTTGTTCAACATATGTCTCGCAGGGAAATGCCAGAAATCGCGATGCAATCATATTCATAGAGTTTTTATTCAATCTCGGGAGATGCCAAAGTCTTTTGCTCGCAAAATAACCTGCAAAATCATTTAACGATTCCATTGGAAATGGGCGAAAAAATAATGATAGCAATACATTCGCCAATCCACTAATAAATGATTAGCTTTACGCTTATATACATATTAGGTGCAGGTGTAGTGGCAGTAATTATTGTTTCAGCAATGGATAAACTGAAAGTCAAAACGAATTTGTTTCTGAAGAGCAGTTCAATTCGGCAATCACTAAACATTTAAACAATCGCTATCATAATGAGACATCTTTGTGGACGAGTGAAAGAATTCAAGAAGCTATCAAAATGACTGAGGAATTCAGACAGAGTTGTCATTTTGCCATCTCCCGGAATCAATCAAATCTCCAGGGATTCGATTGAATCGCGAATTATGCAATTTCCCTGCGACATATGCATTGCTATTCACTTGTACTTAGTTACTACTGTGTGAAGCGTTTCCCTGCTTACACCCGGGTTGAGAACATAACTGTCAATTGGACATTTTTTATTGAAAGTATCTATAGCATTCATAATTGCAAAAATAAATGCATTTCAACATTTTTGATATATTAGATTGGAAGAAATGCAGTAGCCGTGAGTTGGGGGTGCAATGGGGGCGCACTGGCCAGCACATTGAGAGGGCGGGAAAATGTTGATCATTGGTCAATTGGGCGTAAATATTGTCACTTGTGGCTACACAAGTAGTAATAGGGGTAACTTTTCAGAATTGGTGCAAATTTTACATGGAAATAACTTATTTACGAGGCGGCAGTCCTCTAAAACAGTGCTCCGCAACCCCAGTGTGCCGCCCAGCCAACACTGGTAAGGCCATGGGGTGGAGTGACAATAAACCAGTCTAATCTCGACCAATAACTTTGGTTTGCATTACCCAATATATAGTCGAATATAAAACATTAATGTTCATTAAAACAAGCGCAAGTATCACTTTAATTATGATATAATATCTATGATATTGAATAGAAGAGGAAAGTTTCAGTAAAAATTTTAGGGATTTGATCAATTAATATAGCCATTTTCGTTTTGGAGTGTCGCGGAATTCTAGAATAACTCTTAGTGTGCCGCAGAATTCCAGGATGACTTAGTGTGCCCTGGGTCAGTAAAGGTTGCGGAGCACTGCGATAGATCCCTTAAGTTATGTAGGTCTTGATCTTCTTTCACAAACTTATAGAACTGCACCTAGGACTGGTTTTCTATTCATATGCCTTGAATATGTTCCAAAATTCGGAGCCCTCGCTATTGATTTTGAGCCTTCTTAGATTCTCAAAGGCAACTGTAAATATTGCTGCATAATTGAACGATCCCTTACAATAATAGGGTATATTACGTATTTGCGTATGCATACTGTTTATAGGAGTCATTATTGAAGTAACGCATGAACAACTTAAGTAATTGCAAACAACGGTTACGAAACGTTCACGCTTATTTCCCTCCTGCATTCTACAGCTATTTGATTTGTTGGTGTATGCTGTAACTTCATTTGTGTAAATTGAAATACATCAACAAATCAGTAATAATTCCATTCCAAGGATACTCCTGTTTACCATCTTTACCTAATTACCAAAATGTAGTAAAGTGTTTGTTCAATAAAATATGAAAACTATTGATAAGAAATATAATTGTACAACTAATCGTCGTTTAATAACAGTTTTCTAGTGTGACTTTGAAATGTGAAACAAGTTTATTCGACCCGCCGACATTGATATTAATTACATCCATTAAATATTGATGTTATCCTCAAATATCAAAGACAACGAATTAATCTACAATTCAAGTCATTATCACATTGAATTTTTAGTTGTGGTTCAGTTAAGGTTTATAACGGAGTTTATGTCTATATATAAAAATGAATGTGTGTGTGTGTGTTATTGATTTACTTCTAAAATGCAAACTATTCGATGGAAATGAAATATTAAGCTTGTTTCGTGTACTTCTGGGACACCACTAACGCAAAGGAAAATTCAAGGAAACTCATGGTTCGAAAGTTATAGCGAAAAAACCATCACTTTTCACGACAAACGGCACGGCAATACCGCTCGAATGCAGTCTACTGCGCATGCGTCGTCGTTCGTTGCCAAGCAACGATTGTTTACCGAACGAATGCGCACGAGAATGAATTCTCCATGCCATATCAAGTGGGTTGAGACATTGCTAACAGGTGCAGATGTGCAAATATGTAGTTGTGAACTAAACTATGAAAATCTCTACGTAGCTTTTCGGATCGGGAATGGTCGCAGAATTGAGTAAGAATACAAACATAACCTCTTTTCGGCTGTCAAGCAATAAATTCCCATTAATTAATAGCCTTGGCTGTATTCCCAAGCCGTCCGAGTGTGGTCACTGACGATCTAACTGGACGCGTGCAAGCGAAGCTGAGGACCATGGGCTGACGATGAACGAGTTCGCCACACAGTTTCCGGAAGTGTCGCGGACGACTTTGTTTAAGATCGTTACCAATAAGCCCAAGACCTCACGAAATCGCCAGGAACGTGGTGTGCATGTGCGATTCAACCGCGAAGGCGAAGCATTCCTCAGCCAAATCGTGATGGGTGCGGAAACGTGGCTTAGCTACATTGGCCAGCAGAACGGCGACGACAACGAGGGCTGGGACTCGAAAAAATCGAGGAAGTCGTCGCCAATCGATTGCTAACAGGTGGACGGGTAGAACAGATGCATGGGTGGATGAGCAAATAGCAGTAAAACCCAAGCAATACTGGGTACTCCCCTAGTTTATAACAAAAACTGAATCGCTCAGTGGTAGTGATGGGCACGATTCGATATTTGCCCGAATCAATTAATGGTGAATCGATTCGCAGGCGAATCGATTATTTTATCGATTCCGATTCCGATTAATTTAATAAGGGCGAATGTTTCCTGTAAAAATGCAAATGGGATGGCGAACAATAGAGACTCAACCTTTTGCGCAACGTTTTTGTTAGAAAGACTATGGACAATAAAGGCATCCATGTCCACATTGAAAAATTCACACAAATGGTTCGGGGTTGCAATTTAAAATTAATCGGCACTCGGCAGAAACACCGACAGGCAATGTATTGCAATGCAATATATCGGATATTATTAAGCGACCTTTTGGTTGTTTGGAAGCCAAAGCACTCGTGGCTAAAGCAGCTATTAGAGATCCACGATTTAAAAAGATGGTTTTTGAAGCAGGAGGGAATGCCATTAATGCAGTGGATTGGATTTCAGAAGAACTGTCGGAGCTTTTAAAGTTAGAAAATCTAGAAGAAGATATCACTGCCATTACCAATGGAATGAATCGGGCTCATTCTCGATTCTCGATTCAGAAATCGATTCTAAAATTTTTGAATCGATTGAATCGATTCTTTCCGTTAATCGATTACCGTGAATCGATTCTGCCCATCACACCTCAGTGGGTTAATGGTTAAACGTTCAGTTCTGAAACAGAGAGTCTTGGGTTCAATCCCCGATGATAAAGTGTTGTATTTGAAAATCCTGCTATATGATCTACAGCCACGCGAATATCTCTGAACACAAATCAGACTACCTAAGACACTTCCATAATAGTCCATGATAGTTAGAAGCGGTGGAATGGGCAAGATAAGATTATGAAAAAGACCAAAGAATGATAGAACTAGCTGATGGACCCTGGTCGTGCACAATTACGGGTCAAAATATAAATGCCCTTAATGAGACCTACGGACTTCCATAATCTCCGTACTTTCTGGTGGCACGTTGGTTTCCGGCACCGTTTGGGATATACCCTGGTAGCCGTGGTTACCACAGGTTTCTACATACCATCAAGTTTTCATTTGAATCAAGAAACTATTCTAATCTAGGAAGTAATTAATTTGGTGAATTAAGGTAAAATATGTTACATTTTAATTGGCAATGTTAAAAATAAATGATTAGAACTGAGTTAGCCATTAATGAGATAATCACAAATCGTTTTTATCATTGATGACGTATTTTCACAATAATTATTGCACACATGTAGAGTTGAAATAATTAACAAGCAAGATTTAATTGTGAAATATTGTAGTTGATCTGTATTCAATAGATAAGTGCTCTAAAACATCAATCATTAATCGATTAATAATTACTACACTGCCAATTAATATCGACATGGACTAATAAATTATGTTTCATCTTTGATCTCGTCATATCTTTTTATGCCCAGAGACAAATCCAAACGAGTTATTACTCGTTGATAAGATTAAAACTAGAGAAAATAGATGTCAACTTCCGGTTTAAACTGTACTGGCCAGTTAATTTTGAAACGGTGGATCCCCGGCAACTATCAGTTCCGTCTTGTAAACAATAGTTCATTGTTGGTTTATCGGTTTACCAATTTGCTTCATCAATTCAATTGAATTTAATTGTAAGTTTATGGTCCTGCTTTCATTCATCGAACGCAGTACAAAGAACAACTTTGGATGCTGCAACTTATTGTACTTGCACTTTAAATGGATTTTAATTCATTTGTATCTCGCACATCTTTTGATCCCATTGCTTGAACGGAAAGTATAAGAATTATATATTAAAGTAGATGTTAATTTCTCGTTCGACGCTGAAGTTTCAGATTCAATTTAACAATAATGCATTAAAAAGTTCAATTGTTCATTTGAATCACTTTTATTTTAAACGTGGGAATTAGAAATGCTTTTACTACAATACCCTGATATTGATAATGCATTTCAATGTTTAACTTTCATTTTTCTCAATAAATACGAACAATGTATTATTGTATACTTGATAATATTCTTATCATTAAGCTGCAAATTGTCCGTTTGCACAATTTGGACAATTCCACCTGATTTCATAAACATAATACTGACAAAAAGTAGAGATTAGAAGGTGGTAATGGGAAGTGTTATATGTTAAATGCCTCATCCTACTCAAGTTTTGAGTGATAAAAATGTGATAACATCATCAGATTTAGTTTTCCGTGATATAAAAGGATAAAGCAGTAAGGATAAAGGATAAGGATGGTGCACGGATGGCCCACGAGTCTAGTGACTTGGGTTCAATCCCTGGCAGAGAGAGGAAAGTACATCTGAAATGGCAGTTCAGATGTGGTTGCAGGACGTTCTTCTACGAGTCCCCATCCCATCCCAATAACGTAATCCTATCTTCCCTTCCAAAAAGCTAAGAAGGCGTAAAAGGTAGATGATGTAAAATGGGCCCGAATAGAAAGGCCCAAGTGTTGCGTGCGTTACACGCTCTCCAACAAACCAACCAACCAAGGATAAAGTGATGTTTGGCAAACCTAAAAACGTTTCAGTTTCTTCATTTTTAATGGAGTACTAGTGGAGTACCCAACGTTGCTTGGGCTTTACTACTATTTGCACATCTACCCGTCCACCTGTTAGCAATCGGTTTGCAGTGTC
>JAOEHK010015288.1:0-10707 GCA_025447835.1 Labidoglobus nevermanni | reverse complement strand
GTAAAATGACACATGGAGCGTCCGTCTTCGGCGCGAACTGCACTCGTCACGTGTAGCGTCCGGCTCCGGCGCGAACAAATCCTTTAGCTACCAAAGGCGCGCGAAAACGAACGGAGACGTCAATGTTTGTTTTGCGTTTAGACACCCACTTGCAAGGCACAATAGCACTCTCTGGTGAATTCACAACTTCCCACGCATCAGCAGTTTAGAAGCTGTTAATTTCATCTAGGATTGCGTCCTTCCAACGTTGTCCATCTGGGATCGAGACTACATCCTCGTGACTGGATCAACTTGGAGCACGCTGCCATCTATCGGTTTGCTGAGGTAGAGTAGTCTTCAAAGTTCTTGAGTTTCGGAACTCTCTTAAAGCGCCTCGCTGAGGCTGTTACGCACACGGCGATTTTTAATAAACAATCTTCAGGCTCGATCGCCTGCCGTAACTAAACGGATTTGGGATAGGTAGGAGGGGGTAGCAGGGAGAGGACGAAGCCTGTGAGTTCACACCGCACGGGGATGTGAACCGGCGGGAACTTCGGGATCGCACGATGGGCCACGGATCAGCAGGGGTCGGACACACACGGGTGCAAGGCACCGGGTCGAGGAAGAAAAACACTGAACACGTACTAATAACTAGAGTTTAATAAACGAACAATGCGATATACAAAAGTACGGCTAGCGATAACAGCGTGAACTTGACGGACAGAAGCAGAACGAACGAAAGACCTGTGGTCTCTTAGGGAAGAGCGTATTTATAGGAAGGGTATGGTGGTGGATGAGCGGTCGAGGGTTTATTGCGGGTAGGTATGACAATTAAAGATAAAGTTGTGAACGGAAAGCTGGATTGGACTTGTGGAAGCCCGTAGCAGGATGTTGTTGATATTGCTATGGCGCCTCAAGATACAGATGTTAGATTCTTGGAAGATGGAGCGATGGAAAAGATGCTATTCGGGTGGTTTAATGTGGAAAGCGCATCCTAGGAAAACATCATCTGGGACGGATTGCGGACGCAACTCCGAAAACTCCAAAATTCGACATTAGTCGAAACACTCCGCCCTTGATTGAGCGCTTCAATATACAAGTTACTTGGCGAGCAATGGGCACAGGCGCACGATGGGGCGAATTATAGTCCCACGCGGGGTACGCAGGGTGGCACTTCGGGAGATGCCATTAGGACCTGGGTGGAGAGCATCGATGCGGCCAAGCGACCACTCTTGTGGTGGCGCGTTATCCTCCCGGATGATGACTAGCTGTCAGGGTTCAAATTGATTGGATGGCTGACGCTTCCATTTCTTGCGTGGGTGGAGCGAGGTGATATACTGCCATCGTTTCCAAATATCGTCACGTTTTTGGACCAACTGCCATCGATCGAGGCGACTTTCCGGGATGTCTTGCAGCGTTGATTTGGGTATGACTCGCAAAGGCTCGCCAATCAAGAAATGCCCGGGGGTAAGCGCATCAAGATCAGATGGGTCCTCCGTCAGCGGAAGGAGGGGCCGTGAATTTAAGACGGCCTCAATCTGGGAGAGAAGGGTGTTTAATTCCTCCAGCGTGAGAAGCGCATTCCCAGCGACGCGGCGCAAGTGGTGCTTCATCTGCTTCACCGCCGCTTCCCAGAGGCCTCCGAAGTGAGGCGCCCGGGGAGGAATGAACTTCCATTGAACTCCGCGCGCTTCCATTCGGTTGGCGATATCGTCTCCCTCATTGCGGAGAAAGGCGCCCAATTCCCGAAGATAATTCCGTGCACCCAGGAAGTTGGCCGCGTTGTCGGTGTATATGCAGTATATCATCCCACGCCGGGAAATGAAGCGTTCGAGGGCCGCAAGGAACCACGAAGTTGATAAGTTACCGACTGACTCGATATGAATGGCCTTTGTGCTGAAACAAACGAACAAGCACACGTAGGCCTTAACTGTCCTCTTGTAGCGACGACTCCCATCTTTGATGATCAGCGGACCGGCGTAATCAACCCCACTGCCGAGGAATGGACGCGTAGGTGCCGTCCTTTACTGGGGAAGCGGAGCCATAATCGGAGGATGAACGCCTGGCCGGAGACGGCGGCACACGACGCAGTCTTGGATGACTCCATTGACAGTCGTCCTCCCATGAACAACCCAATACTGGCGACAGAGAGCAGCGAGCGTACCATGAACGCCGGAGTGTAGCTCACAGTTGTGGACATCCCGTATCACGGCGCGGGTTATCTCATGATGGGGTGGTAGAATAATCGGATGCCTCGCGTCGTAAGGCAGCAAGGCATGTGCGAGCCGACCTCCTATTCGAAGAATGCCGTCGTGGTCCAGTAGGGGGTTGAGTGCGAGCTACTTGCTGGACGGTGATATCGGCAGGTGTTGTTCCAAGTTGCTGACTTCATCTGTATATGCGATTCGTTGCAGGTTTTTGATGAGCATTACTCTGGTTAGGCGAAGCTCATGATCGGTCAAGTGGGGACAGCGGTTGCGTCCTCCGAAGGGAGGTTTTGAAGCGCAAGACATGCCCGCACTCTTACGGTTCGCTGAAGTGTTCCAAACAGCTTGAGCTGATCGGGATCCCGCGTGACGACAGTACACTTGAGTTCCTCGAACTTGAGTTCCTCGATTGTCGGTTGAGGTTCCGGCTGTCGAGGCTGACTCGCATGGAGGCTGACCGTGCCCCCATAGTTGGTTATCCTTGAGCTCGGTTGCGGATACACCTCTACTGATCAGGTCTGCGGGATTCAGCTCTGATCAAACGTGCCTCCATTCGACGCCCTCAGTATCCCGTTGGATTTCTCCGACGCGATGGGAAACATACACTTTATACTGGCGCGATTCGGATCGTATCCACGCCAGAACTATTTCGGGGTCCATGTATAACCAACTGGAGGAGAGTGGCCGTCTCAACGCATGACGCACATAGACAAAGAGCTCGGAGAGCAATAGCGCAGCCGCAAGCTCCAGCCGAGGGATGCTAACGGCCTTGAGCGGAGCAACCCATGATTTTGCGCATAACAATTGGCAGGCGACTCGTTCATTGTTCACTATGGTGGCCCAGTAAACTGCGTTCGCTGGCGTCTGAGAAGCCATGGAGCTCGAAACAATGGTGACCTTGCTGGGGGTGTTGAATTGCCAGTCTTGGGATCGTCAATTGATGCACGTGGGATACGATAGCCTCGTAATTTTACCAACTCGCCGTTATGTCGTCCGGTAATGGGTCATCCCATCCAATCCGCAGCTTCCATAATTCCTGTATCAATATCTTTCCACTGACGACCACTGGACCGACGAGACCAAGAGGGTCGTAAACGCTACACAGCCGACTCAAGAGCTTTCGTTTCGTCAGCGTGGCCTACCCGAAGTCGGCGCTGCGTTGGAAGTGAAGTGTGTCCTTGCTGGGATTGCAGCACAGCCCTAGGGTTTGCACGTCCTCTTGCTCACCGTGGTTGATGACGTGGTTCACCGATGTTGAATCGTCGACTAGGAGAGGCTGGTTGCAAGCCCACTTGTTTAGGCGAAGACCTCCAGATGCCAAGACAGCCACAAGTTCCCGTCGTAGCACGGGAAGCTCCTCGAGGCAGTCAGACCCGGTTATTAGGTCATCGACGTAAAAATCGTCGAGACATATTTGTGCACCAAGTGGCAGGTGATCCAACGGGGCAGTAGCGATCATCTCAAGGGCCTTGATCGCCAGGTAGGAGACGGACGGGGTGCCGTAGGTAACGGTTTTGAGGTCGTACGATCGCAGTGCCTCGGAGGCATTTTCACGCCACCAAATTCGTTGGTATTTGCGATCCTCGCGTTGAACCAATATCTGCCGGTACAGCAAGTACCGATGGCACTGCATCCGCACAAGGATCGATGCCAGTTCTTCTTGAAGGCGAGGGCAACCATGAGCAGATGGTTAAGGGATGTTCCATTGCTGGTCGGAAAGGAGCCGTTAAAGACCACGCGTAGCTTGGTCGTCAGGCTCGTTTCCTTAAGGACGCAGTGGTGCGGGAGGTAGTTCTTCTTTGATTGATCATCAGTGGTCGGCGACATATGACCCAATGATTCATACTCGCGCATGAAAGCGCGATATCGTTGATAAAGCTCCATGTTACGGCTTTAGCGCCGCTCAAGCGCCAAGAATGCTTGCTTTGCGCGATAGCTCGAGTCGGGCAACATTGCAGGATCAGCCTTGAATGGCAGAGCAACCACAACGCGACCGTCCGATTGTCTGATCGTGTTTTGTTCGAAGTGGTTTTCGCATCTTCGCTCCTCCGACGTCTGCGGTTTGAGGTTGTCGAAAGTCTCCATCTCCCAGAAACGTGAGATGGTTGCATCTATGCGACTGATGCTTACGCTGTACGACTGGCGATTTACGCAAGAGCTAATAAGGTGACCTCCTATGATCCATCCGAAAACCGTGTTCTGGAGCAGCACCCCGTCGTAGGCCAGCCGTCCGTTCAGCAGTAAGTTGAGGAAAATGCCATTTCCGAGGAGCATATCGACACTCCGTTGATTCCCGAATTCAGGATCAGCTAGCGGAAGTGATTTCGGTATAGGCAGATTCTGCAACTGCACCGATTGCGACGGGATGCGACCCGTTATCTGTGCTATGACTAGCGCGTCCAGCGTGCACGCGAAAGCCATTCGCCAGCACACTTCCAAGCTGACCATGCCGGACGCGGTCGTCGAACCACCTCCCGCGATCGTCAGTGGTTGCGGCATTCGTGTTGCGGCGAGCCCGAGCCGCTTGGCACAAGCGGCGGTGATAAGGTTCACCTCTGATCCCCCATCAAGGAGCGTGCGGATGCGCTGGGGGTGCCCATTAACGTCAACGATCTTCACAATGCATGTTGATAACATTGTGAGATTTCCTGGAGCACCCACATTGGCAACAACCGCAGGAGCAGGCGGGGGGTTCCCTGGCTCAACCTGCTCGTCTACGTGCAGGAGCGTGTGGTGCCGTCACCTGCATTTGCGACAATGACCAGAAGGACAGGCGCCGCTCTGGTGACCGCCCTTCAGACAATTGCCGCATAGCCTCTTCTGTCGAACGGTATTGCGTCGTTGCTCTACGGTCTGGCTGAGCAGTACAGGGCATCTAGATGGGTAATGATCCCCCTCACAGATGGAACAGCGCTCACCACGGTTGATGGGGCATGTCCGTTGCGGCTTTACGGCGACAGTTTGCAATTCCTTGCCGGCAGTATAGGAGGCCTCGAGCACCAGTGCTTTGCCTTGTAGGAACGTGAGCAAGTCGCCTATCGCGGGAATTCGGTTGGAGTACTTGCCCTCCCATTTTGGGCCCAACGATGAGTCTAGGCTCCTTGCCGTGAGCTCAATGATTATGTCGTCCCAAGACTCGGTGGGCCGATTCAGTTACTTGAGTGCGGCCAAGTTCACCTCGATTGTGTTTATCAGTTTGCGGATGCTCTGATAGCTATCCCGCTTCGTTGCGGGTAAGCTGAGCAGCTCTTGGATGTGCCGCTTGATTATAAACCGATTATTTTCGTATCGTTCCGTAAGCTTAGCCCACGCGATTTCGTATCCGGCGGCGTATCCGGCGGCGGTATCACGAAAGTTAAGCCATGCCTGATAGGCTCCGCCAAACTTCGGCAAGGCGATCTCCGGCAATTGAGCATTAACTGGAGCAGTGGCCGTCGTAGCGCCTACCGTCTTGCCCTCAATGAATTCAACCGCCTTTTCATACAGCGCGAAGTATGAGCGCGTGTACTCCGTAGCGCGGTTCGGGAGGGCTGTCATGAAGTGCAAGCTCTCTTAATGATTCGAGCATGGCTACACGATCCTGTTCGAGGTTCTCGAGTCGCGACATTAATCGAAACAGAGGCCTCTGCCCCTACTTCAGATGCCGCGTTGCTGGTGTCCAGTTCCCATTCACTTTCATTCTCCAATGTATCCGTTGGCTCCTCGCCATCTTCAATGTCGATGGAATTTGATTGTTTAGAGTCCACCTGAGTACTGACTGTGTTGGATTCTATCGGGACATTTACGATGTCATCCTCGAGAATGATGACATCTCTGCTTACGACAATTTTTTTTGTGGTTGCATCAAACAGCCGATAACCCTTCAGATCCTGACTAAATCCAAAGAAAACTATCTCCTTTGCCTTTTTATCCAATTTGAGGCGGTTTACTTTAGGCCCGTGAACCATGGCTCTGGCACCAAACGTTTTTAAATGCTTTACACATGGTTTCTGCCCGGTGCACATTTCGAAAGGTGTTGTTTCGTCCAGGCCTGACGCCACTGTCCTGTTTTAAGATAAACGGTGTGGTGCACTGCTTCTGCCCACAAACTCTTGTCCAATTTTGAATCGAATAGGAGACACTTAGCTCTCTCGACGATGGCCCTGTTCATCCTCTCAGATATGCCGTTTTGCTCCGGCGTTTGCGGATTCGTCTTCTGATGAACAATGCCATTCGACTTCAAAAACCTGACAAATTCTCCGTTACAGAATTCACCCCCATTGTCCGTCCTTAGGGTTTTGATGCTAGAATTTAGCTGATTCTCGACCAACGACTTGAATTAAAGAATTCATTCCCATTACTTCGTCTTTGGTTTTGAGAAAGTAAACTCTGACCATACGACTAAAATCATCTTCAAAAATTACAAAATTCCTTGACCCACCCTTCGGCCCACAGACATCGGCATGTACTATGGCGAGAAGTTGCGTCGCTCTCTTGCCTTGCCTTGGAAATGGTAGCCTTGACTGCTTGCCATCACAGCAGATTTTGCAGTTGTTTTTCCTTATTTCTATTTTTTCCTTGCATTCCATTCCATCGACGGCTCCATTGCGCATCTTATTTAGATCAGCGCTGTTTGCATGCCCGAATCTTCGGTGCCATGTTTTGCCACTTGGAGTTCTAAATAGAGGAGGATTCTGGAATCTGCAACTTACAGATTGTATACTCCATTTGTTAACAGCGCAACTCCAATCAAAATTAAGAATGTGTTGTGAAGGTCTTCTCCAAAGTTAATTTATTTTGTGAATTTTTTCCACCAACCGGTTTCGGCTTACGCCATCTTGAGGGTGTTTATTTGTGTATAACACCGACAACATTGTTGCTCTTGACAAAAGAATTGAATCTAATGTCTGAATATAATGTCCACCAGTTGGTGGAAAATATTCACAAAATAAATTAACATTGGAGAAACAACTTCACAACACATTCTTAATTGGTAACTTCCTCCAAAAACTTCATCGATCAATCATTTCCAATCAAAATATTTGCTTTATTGTGGATCATGCATTTTCCATGGTCGAACGTAATTCAGTTCCCTTTTTTATCATTTCACTAACCGGTAACAGATTCGTTGTAAGTCTGGGGACGAAAAAAGCATTGCAAACAGAGAGATCGCAGGTTTTACCCTGCACCACTGTTTGTAACATCATGTCCCCCTCGCATTGTGCAGCTATTGTTTCACTGTTAGCGACCACAATTCCTCGACTCAGGCTTTCTCTGACATTGAATAGTGCACTCCTGTCAGCTACTAAATTCATGCTGGCACCTGAATCTACATACCACTCTGCCTCGCTAAATTGCGAACTGAGGAATACTGCTGAGAACGCCATGTTCTCATTTTATATTTGTCGGTTCGGACATTTTGACTTGTAGTGGCCTGTTTATCTACATTTGTAGCATATGACATGGGCGTGTTGATTTATCAAAAAATCAGCCTTCACAAAAGGATGCGGCATCGAACCATACTACCCATATACCAACGCGGGAAAGCATATAACGCACGTGGCGCTTCTCTTGATAACCTAGTCGTTCATGCCATCCTTGCAGTATTTCTTCAGTTGAGGCTAGCTTTGTTTTTAAAGGTGTGCGTGGGGTACAAACACGCGTATCCATCACATAGACGTTGGAGATATGTCTACCAGTTGCAACAACTTGATCATCAAACCGAATCTTCACACCGTCGGAATCGAGCAGGACCTTATTTCCATGTTTTACGGCTTGTCGAATAGAGAAGAGTTGATGACGGGCTTCAGGTACGTACCGGAGGTTACTCAATGAACTAGGCAACCAACAATTACCCCCACGCATCTCAACGTTGATCTTGTCAACTCCGTAAGCAAGAATATACTAGTTTCCAGCAGTCTTGATGCGCTGCGTCATCGGGAACTTTTCAAAAGTAGCAAAGTGCTGCTTATTCGTCGACATGGGGTGCGCGGTGCCTGAGTCGGAAATCCATGAATCTGCAGGGACAGAATCTACACTGGCGGACAGGCCAGCCGCTGAAAACGTGCCTGATTTGGCATATCCCTTTGAATTAGCTTCGGATCTACTACTGCAGGTATCCTTTGCAGTTTTCTGTTCTTCGTTCAAACGCTTCCTGCATTTAACGATAACGTGCCCGAATTTCTTGCAATATAAACTTCTCCGTTTTTCTCTTTACTCTTCTACCAGGGACGAATTTTTTGGTTTATTTTCAACCTGCTTCCTTGGTTTTGCATAGAAAGCGCCTGACGTCGGTGATTTTCCATGCGATGCGATGGAACTTTCAATCGAACGAAGGTTTTCAATGAGGAGTTTCGTCGTATGCTCTTCCTTCGGAACGCGATACCATGTCGAACGATAGAATTGGTATTCTGGACCAAGCGTTGTGAAGATTCGATGGTGAAGACATGTGCTTCGTAACAGAGGTGTTGACGTCTTTTGATATCTCAAAGAAATTATTAAATAAAGTGTATAATCTTTGCAGGGACGTGTTCGAACACTGTTCGAACACACTCTTTGGCATCTGTATTCTTGCGGACATGGATCTTTATCGAAAGCTGTACCAAGTATCCGAGCGGCGCAAGCGTTGTCTCGTTGCCAGCATTAGTACTCCTCCGATGGTTTGGCGTCCCCTTGCGGTTCAGCCGGACAGACTCGCTTGCCATTAACAATTGCAAAAAGACATTGCTCGTTTAGGCATAGTTCAATTTGCTACTTCCACGTCTCCCACTGAGAATCACTTGAGAGTTTGCGAATGATAATGATAGCGCGGTTGCTTTCACCCGCGTGTTCAACTGAGTCGGCTATTTTTGCACACGTTTATGACTGTTCTCGTGTCTGAATGGTTTGAACACGTTATTGTCGAAAAACGAACCCAAATTTTAACCGCAGCGCGTGGCTGGACCCATAACCTGTTGTGGTGAATGCGTTTCGACAATAGATGTACACAAATAACAAGAGAATTAACTGGATATATTAAACAACGATATGCATAATACTTGAGCGTACAACGGACATGCTTACAGTGCTACGTGACAAAAGCGAGAGTGCACAGATGGCGTTAAAAGTGAGTTAGTGGGGGTTTATTTACTTCAACAATATTCAAGTCGGGGCTGGCATTGACGGTGGTTACGGAAAGCTGCTAACTCTTCTCTGCAGGCAGCCAACTCCATTCTAGTAGTATCGAGAGTCTCGATAGGACTGACTGGCTCGACTGGCGCGGCTGATGCGACTTGACTCGATCAGAAATACTACGGCACTCGTACATTCTCTAAGCGACATTCGCTTTCTCTTCCAGAATAGTGCATTTAGGCATCGAGATAAGATGAAGTTGCACACAGGCGGGTAGTTTGCCCACCCTAGTCTTGCCCACAAGGGCATCGACAGAATCATCATCAGCTATTCCTCGCAAACGATGTAGAAATTGCCGTGGTGTCTGGTCGCCCAATTCCTCATCCCTGAGCTAATTCTCCCGCTGCTGCTTAGGTTTTGAAGTACGAGCTATAAGAGCGCGCTTCAAGCTGTCGTACTTGTCCCTCTGCGACGAACTCACGATCAGTTCTCGGACTTATTGCTGAAGCTCAATCGTCAATTTCACACACACGTGGTGAAATATCCTAGCATCGTCAGTGATCCGAGACAAACTAAACGATTGTTCCAGCAAAGAAAACCAGTAACACATATCTTCGCGATGTAAAGCTAGAACCCCAAGAGCTACTTTGCACACATTCACTTCGGCTGCACCCGCAGTTTCGTCGAAGGGCTACAGCATGACATGTTAAAAATCAATTTACGTCGGGGTCACCTTTAAAAGGAATGCAAAATCTGAGAAAACAACTACGTGTTAACTCAACGAGTGTATTCAACCAGCTAGTTATTTCAACCCCTAAATTGTCCCGTTGCAAGGTAAACTTTGCCGTGCCTTGTTGAACTTGAAATGTAGCTCCAACTGTGAGGTGCCGCTACAGTGACAATACGATAATTAAAGGAGTAAACCCTGTCAGCCTGTGGCAGAAGACTGGAACATAGGGATTTCCATCAAGCGCGGATATATACCAGGGATTACTGTGTCCATGCTAATTGAATATAAGATTTTATTGAAGTTCTTTGGAATTACAAATCTTTGCTTAATGTATGTTGCAATAAAAGTGTAAATGAAGCATATTTTGCTGTTTTGTTGATTAAGAATTAATTATTTTTTAGTTTATTTGGTTTGTTACGTGAGGATCGGCCTACCATTCGGTTCCCCGCACCTCGTTCCTTCCGGTCCTTTTTGGCTATTCCACCATTATTCACCTAGTCGTCTCATGTCTTCAAAGAAGTGCATGAGCTCATCCCAAGGCAGTTTAACCATCTCAGCGTAGGTCAGTGCCTCCTTCCCTAAGGTTACCTCACGTTGCACCGTTGCATGATTAATGATTAATGAGTAATTTTTTGAGGATGGAAAAGAAATTGTCGACGCTCCAAATATATTTTAATGTATCTTAATCTTTATCTTTACTGC
>JAOEHK010015287.1:0-29966 GCA_025447835.1 Labidoglobus nevermanni | reverse complement strand
ATGTGACACGCCACAAAAAAATATGTTTATATTTTTCGAATGTTGACACACTCAGCTAAAAAGGTTCGCCATCACTGGACTAGTCGTTAGACCAAGGACAGCCAACCCATATGAACTCTAGGGTTACTTTGAAGATGTTCTATCAATGGAAAGCCCAGGCTATCCTAAGCATGGGGAAACCCCTGGTGGTCCTTTCCCACTGCATGAACATCGGGTATTCCCGGTCCTTGTTCGTTCGGCGATCCGCATGGGTCTTGGTCTTGGGTTGGCCGTTCTTGGGCTAGACCAGTGGTTCCCAAACTTTTTTAGCATACCGCCCCCTTTTCATGAAAAATATTACCTGGCCTATTCATTTACACTTAGACCACAGTCCGTCCATTGCGCCATTTGTAGATCGTTAATTCATGGACACCCTAACCTATCCCGGTCGGCGAATAAGCACGGGGAAAACCCTTAGCCATGTCTGAGTTAGACGATCCATCACAGCCCCCCTAAATCATTGCAAGGGGCGGTAGCGCCCACTTTGGGAATGACTGGGTTAGACGTTGAGTCTTGGGTTCAATTCCGAGTGGAGGAGTATACACAAATCACTCTTCCAGGAAAGACTAGACTGCATGAAGCGCTCTCGATTAATTGGCACAGTAATTACGCAATGGGGGTGTAGGGGAGGAAGGAAGATTTGGAGAAGCAAACACGCGACACGCGGCGTAAATGAATTAATAACGCAAATGAAGCGATACGTCCTACGATGCGACGTAGCGTAGCATTTAATTATCGCCTATTGACGCCGCTAATTTCAGGCGCGCAGCGGCGTGGCGGGAAGCAGCGAGGGTTGCATCGGTCTGCAATTCGCCAGCGTCGCGACGCCGCTTCGCCAATGCAATGAATGAAATATGCATGCATTCCCTATCGCATTCAGCTGATCCAATTAGTCGGTTAACTACGTTCCAACTTAGCGTCAATTAATAATCGCATTGTGCCAATTTCGCCAACGTGCTGCATACGCTTCCTCCTTCCTCCAGGGTGTCCCGACCATCCGAAAACAGGCATTGAAAAGAAATCAATTACGTTGAAAACTGCAGCCAACTATGACGTTGTGCTCAAAGGCATCGTCAGCAGCAGCGGCGAAAGATGCATTCGCTATGCAAATTACAAGGCAGGCAGCCCGTTTACCACCCTTCCGATCAATTCCATCGGAAACGGATGCGATGGCAATGACATGACACACATGAAGACACATGCATTCTGATGTCTACATTTCAATCCTCCGCCATCCAATATTCACGCGATCCGGTTCGATTCCGCTAATTGCCTCCCCGCTCTGCTTTCAAGGTGGTCCCGACAAAAGGAAGCTCATCCTCAGACTTGAATGCGCAAGGTAGGAACACGTGGCATTGTCGGGCACCTCTTTGTCATGAGCCACAATGGCGCACAAGTCAAGTGCACCTTCTTGGGGCTTCTTAAGACTTCCTGGGAGGTGAGACAACTTGCCTACCGCATGTTTACATGGACAGTTAAGCGAGGTAACACATATCGGCTGTATCAGCGAGCCAGGTGTGTCCGGGTGTGTTTGAATCGATGCGCGTCAATTTATCGCCCCCTAGCGCTGGATTCTTCCGTACGGCAATCAAACAAAGCGCGATGAGGGTGTGCGGCGCAGCGAAATGTGTCATCGGGCGTATGCGAAGGTACGCCGCCTGGGGTCGCAGGCGGCGCGCGTGCCTGCAGGGAGCGACCGCGTGCCCTATGAGCATGGTGGCGCGACAGCTGCATGCGTCGCCCTAATTGTGCCGTAAGCGGACACAATCGCACATGCCGTGACGTCGGCGACGAGGTGCCGGGGCGCGGGCAGCCGCACGCTTCGGGGAGCACACTGCTGCTGATGCAAATGCATGTGCATAGATTAGGTGCGCGTGCTTTGCGCGCTGGGGGCCGCCGCCTGCCTGACCGGGCACCGCGGGCACGCCGAAGCAAATCTCCAATTTGCATATTTGCGCAGTAATCGCGCATGGTTGCTAATGCTTGCATATGGCGCAATGTGCGCCGCCATTGCACACATATGCTGATTGCTCTTTTCGCATTCCGATTGCATTTCACACGTACTTCCCGGATTTAGTTGCGAACATACGAGGTTTTACATTACTTCGCCATTCTGCATCAATTAACTTATAAGATTTAGAAGGACTAGGTGGCCAACAGGATTCCCAATATCAGGAAGATTGGAGGACACAAGTGCCCGAGATAGACTTCAGTTCATAACTTCTTAGGACAAAAGAAGAACCGAGGGTTCGTGTAGCTCGGAACCCTGAAGAAGTTCGTTGTTGGGCTAGGATTGTAAAAGATGATTTCCTCATTATCCTTTACTCATATTCCGTTCTTTTACTGATTAATGTTAACGATGTACTTCCCATATTTAGTTTTTCTCTACTTTATCACCCTACCGCAATTAGCCATATCATTTCTTGTAAGAACTAGGTGGCTAACAGAATTCCCAATACCAAGAAGATTTCAGGACATAAGTGCCAGAGACTTGAGATTATAGCTTTTTCGCTCTGACCCAGAGAAGACCCGAGGGTGCGTGTAACCCGGAACCTTGAAGTAGTTTGTGATTTCCTACTCCTATTTCGTTATTTTGCTGATTAATGCTGACGTGTACTTCCCAGATTTAGTTTTTCTCTACTTTATCATTCTATAACAATTAACCATATCATCCCAATATCAAGAAGATTTCAGGAAACATGTTCCGAATATAGAATTTAGATTATAAGTTTTTCGCTCTAGACAAGAGAAGAACCAAGGGTTCCTGTAGCACGGAACCCTGAAGAAGTTCGTTGTTGGGCTAGGATTGTAAAAGATGATTAGCTCATTATCCTTTACTCATATTCCGTTCTTTTACTGATTAATTTTAACAATGTTCTTCCCATATTTAGTTTTTCTCTACTTTATCATCCTACAGCAATTAGCCATATCATAT
The DNA here is from genome assembly GCA_025447835.1 of Labidoglobus nevermanni. Taxonomy (NCBI): domain Eukaryota; kingdom Metazoa; phylum Arthropoda; class Insecta; order Coleoptera; family Staphylinidae; genus Labidoglobus; species Labidoglobus nevermanni. Next base: position 26,992 of record JAOEHK010015287.1, on the reverse strand, counting down.
CTTGTAAGGATTAGGTGGCTAACAGAATTCCCAATATCAGGAAGATTTCAGGACATAAGTGCCAGAGACTTGAGTTTATAACTTTTTCGCTCTGGACCAGAGAAGACCCGAGGGTTCAGGTAACTCGGAACCCTGAAGGAGATCGTGATGCTTTACTCCTATTTCGTAATTTTGCAGATTAATTTTGACGTGTACTTCCCAGATTTAGTTTGCCTCCACTTTATCACTCTAAAGCAATTAGCCTTACTATTTATTGGAAGGACTAGGTGGTCAATATTGATCTATAAAAGCAGGAAAAGTTCAGGAGGTGGACCTGAGGTCTTAGTTTATTCTCTCTGGTCCAGAGACCATTACCCGTTGTTCCCGCAGGCACTTCTTCCAGTAATCTTATTTCGGCTTGCCCTAGAATTGACCCCAATGTTTCTTATTTGCAACTTCTATATCCTAACCTCAGTTAACCGACACGACTAAATTCCCACCGAAATGAAGATTAGCTTAAAAGCAACTTGAATGGAAACATTCGAACATGTCGTTAGTGAGGAAGTGGAGTATTGAAACAATTCGCCCCTAGCGCATCGATAACATTTGCGCGATTTCCACATTAAACTCTCATGTGTGCGGCCCTGGCGAACAATATGTACTCTGAATGTGCACACACTGGATACCTCGCACAAACGTGATGATGGCCAATTACTGATTGAACATACTGCAGTGTTCCCATCAGCCCCATATGCACCCCGGCCGGCTGCTTGGCGGAAAGTGCAACAATTCGCATTGCTTCGTCATCTTACTGATGCGGGTCACATGGAGAACCTCTCAGTTGAAGTGGCTCGTTCTGCATTTGCATTCATCATCTTTCAGTTACAATTCAAGCGTATGTCTGAACTTGCCACTACCCTTCATTGCCTCATTCACTCCCGTTGAGTCTTGCAATGCAAGAAAACATTAATGAGAACATTACCGGTACGCAGAAATGCGGGAAAAGTGACTTTAAACTTGGGGTAGGAGAGGGTTTCATGATGGAATGTTTTGGTATCTGTAACCTAATACGAGCGCATGACTTCAAACCTGATAATGGGATGCATTATCAGATTGAGTTTCGCATAAACATTGCACATTTATTTCCATCCAATGTAGCGCACTAATAAAATGATTTCCTGATTCAAGAAAACTGCAAACAAATTCAATAAAAACTTGCTAAAAAGAAACAAGAGAAATGAAATTGTTTCTAGTTGACTGAAATTGTGATCTAATTAAATGATATGCAAGACGTGAAGCTAATTGACTGAAGAAGCGAATACAAAGTACGTTTTCGGCTCGAATTAATTGCAAAAATTCGCCAAGGCGTAAACGAAGCCGGCAATTATCGCAAATTGCAATTAATTTTTCATCATCTCGCCTCGCTATGATTCGTTTTCCGGCTGCCGGCCAAGCGATTGCAATTTTGTTATGATTCGACGTTTATTAAAAATTCATCGCGCCGACGACAATCGGGGTGTTGGCGAAGGAGATGCGGAAGAGCAGCGCAAGTTTACGAGGACACTCGGTCTAGTGGCGCAGAGACAGATGGATGCAATTGCAGACACGATGACATTTCACGTGCTGCTCGATATCAGGTGATGTTTATTGGCTCGCCGATTGTTTGATAAAACGCAACACGCTATGATTTCATCCCCCGGCCGCCTCGCCACCTCCCGCAGCGATAACGACCGGCGGCGCATGCATAAATAAGTCATCTGCTTGATATTATTTGTAATTATTTGTTGATAGCGACGTGCTCGCTTTGTAATCGAAAGACGGACGTCCTCAAGACAATCGCCATGCAATTGCATTCGCCTGCATATTAATAAATGCAAACCGATCGTTTAGTATTAAACTATGCAAATTGCCACGTGATTGCCTCAAATCTGTTCATCCCCCCACATCATTCGATAATAGCTTCTCAAATTCAATTTCATATTCTCTATTTTCGCGCCAATTTCACATCCATGAACCGATATCGAGTTCGAGTTTAAGACCGGTGAGTAACGAAATGAGCGTGAAAGAATTGCTGGGGTGGCGAGAGGGTGCAAAGGTATGAATCACCTCGGTGCGTCGATGACGGAAAATTATATGATACGACTGCAGGATGGAATGATTTCACCTCGTTGTGCGCCATTACTGGCCATTGCGCCCCAGCCGTGGGGGTGCGAATGACGCCACACGCAATCCAACGCACCTTGGTGGCGCGACGCAGTGTCTGCATTCCCGCTGCACCGCAATTTTACTTGACCATACCCTCAGCGAATTGTCGCCGCGACTTTTCCGAGGGGTGGCAGTCGTCGTGCATGCAGCGTTCGATCCCGCGGGAAATGCGATTAGGCTAGGTGGATGCGAAAGATCCCGTCAATGGCAAGGATTCGGCAAAGAGGAGAAAATCGCTGTTGCCGGGGGTGGCGGGCGCAAAGCTCTGAGATTAAACGTAATCTACTCGCTTTGCTGCTTCCTGAAGGAGACATAAAATCATTTGTGGCGAATCTGTTGGCAGATGCGCGACCAGAGGCGGCTCGTGTTTGCGCTTTCATTGCATTCACGCAACGAACCGCCCCTGGATGGCTAAGACAAATGTCGCCTTTCACCTGCCTGCTGGCAATCTCCCCAATGCAATGGGGAGTTGATGGAGCGAAAAGATTTGCGCATTGTTCACGAAACTCTTTCATGTCGTTCTTTATAATGAGGAAAATGTGAAACAACGAAGCAGCGAAATAGTATATAATTCAACGTGTTGGTCAAGCAGCTGCTTTATTACGACTATTTTTCTACAATTTGCGTAATTGCCGGAAATTTTCTTTTCTATTTACTGCATTGGCGCACTGGTGCTTTGAAGACGTTCTTGAACTCCTAGCTAAGAACTTAGTGTTATTGGTTGGGGTTGGTGATGATTGCCGTCGAGTCCAATGGTAAAATTATTAATCGGTATTTCTCCCCCAACACAAATAAACGGCAATTACTTTATGCATTTCGCAGATTTCTTTTATTTGCCATTACAGAAAAGTGTAATTCGAATAAAAGGATTAGCATTTCAACTCCCTGAGGAGGCATTTGCACAATGATAGCGATGAGTGCATCGTTGTGTTATCACTCGGCGCAATGAAATTAAATCGCAATCAAACAATACCGTGCGCCGCGTGCGGGATAATTCGATTCGGGGTGCAAGAGTGTTGAAATGCCCTTCGTCGGCCTGCTGCGTGGGAACGCAGGGTGGACCGCGACTACACGAAGATTACGATACTCCGGGGATCGGGGGTGTATCACTGCGAATAATAGTCGACTGGCGAGTGAATCTGCTCATAGGGTGGTGATCGCGAATGGGGATGAAACTCCATCTACTTCCAAAATGCGATCATTTGCCGCTATAATCACTACGGCGTGCAATTCGCCGTTATCAGCAGTTGCAATGAATTCAAATTTAATGAGCTGACGTATGCAACCAACAATTACGCTAGGAACAATGGCATGGGCAACACTTGGCAATTTTGCATATTTGATACGATTTTAATGTGTCTCGACGCGTAAGCCTCTTACGTGGCATACGCTGGGCTAGCGGGGGCGGCTGGCGCTCTTGTCTCCGCGCCGGCATTACCCGTAATGCGCAACATGTTAGCCGAGTGGCGGCAGCGGCGGCGGTGGCGGCCTAGATACTAGCTGCCTGGGGGCGGCATGCAATATTACGCGTGCTTATTTGTGTTTTCGGCGCACTTCTGCCGCTCCATGAATAAATTATATCAAATATCTATCAGGCAGCGGCAGCGGCCACCCTGCCTGCTAAATGGGGCGAAAGCCGATCAGAGCCCGCTTGGAAGCTTTGCATTGCACATTTTCTTCACCGCATCATTCAATCTCGATGTCATTGGTTTGCGAGCAAATCGCTAAACTGGCATGCGAGCTCGATTCAATTGCTGATGGCATTTCCGCTTCCGCTTCGATTTGCGAATGGGGTCGGCGACAGGCCATAGGTGGCGCTACTTAAAGTGCCTTTTATCACTTTTCTATTTGATCTCGGCAAATCCAATCGCCCACCCCCGACGGTGGCTGGCACCGCCGAGGACGTCAGGGACGAGCTGAGAAATTGCGATGAAATTCAATTTTCGCACTACTTTGTGTCATCGTCACATTCCCAACAATATCATATGGGGGTTGGTTGGAAAGCGAGGGTACCAGGGTTGCTTGAAGCAGTTGCGCATCTTGAAAATCGTTATAGTTTGCCTATTTTTGATTATTGAAATAATTGGTGATGAAACTAGAGCCTGAATTGCTGACATTTTATCAATTAGGCACGAGGGTCTGATCAAAGTAAGAATTTGGCAATTTCATCGTCGTCATTATGATGCGAGTGGAATTTCTGCGAACATTGCCATTCATTAATAAATGACTGCCGCATTTTGCTGAGGTTGTGTCGGCGTTCATTATTACTAGACTAGACTAGATAATATCCAAGTTTGGCAGATGGCGTTGTTAATTATTAAGCCACTATCGAGCAACTATTGCAATCGGGCATTAAATATTCGACGAAAACGTGAACCGAATTCGGATTAGTTTATTCTACAATTTTCTCCCATGTAGTAATTGCTTCCATTATTATCATGTGCAAATTGTTACGTGCACCTGCGACCGGACCTAACAATTGCATCGTTTGCACAATTTAATCTTGATCCCGATTGCCATTCACATCTTGTCGAGGCACTACAAGATACGACGATTCGTGAGGGTGAATTATTGCTGCTTGAACTGCTTCTAATAATACAATCGCAATTTACGATCGCTATCAGATTGCCAATATACCATTCTCAATATTCACTTTTAATCAATTCCTATTAACCGCTCGGTAGCCGAGTGGTCATACTACAAAGTTGCGATTCCGAAAGTGTTGGGTTCAATCACGGGCAGGGCGTTGTAGTTTAAAATCCTCATAAGGCTACTGAGTGGCCAGTGGAAAGAGGACAGTACGGCGTCTGAAAAGATATGGTTGCAGTACGCTCTTCCACGAATCCCCAGACTGCAAGGAGAGGTAGAGCGAGTAGTGAATATATATATTTGTCATTTCTGGCAAAGCCTCGAATTCTTATGAGACCGAAAAGTTTCAATTTGATTCCAAGTCAAGGCAAATTTGTACCCTTGATAGTACGGGGTCAAAGACTTATATAGACTTAATTGAACATTACATTTATTAAAATTGTGATTTTCCCCCATATGAGTTTTTCATGTAACTAATAGGACCTAGGAAAAGCTATGCGACATCTACTAAATGATTGAAAAACCCAGCACACATGCAAGACGAGACCATGAATGAGAACTCATGCGAAGGGGAGCAAAGAAAGCTTTCGTACACCGTATAAATGAGCTTTCATCGGATTTTCCGCGCAGAAGAAACTGATTAAGCCGTAGGCAGCCGAAATGCAATTCATTGGAAGGTAGCAGCACTTGGAAGTCTGCCCCCATTCGAGCTGGAGATGTCCGAGAAAGCGATCGTGCGAGCACTAGCATCCCTTAGCAGGATGCGCGTCGTCTCTGCGATCGCCGACGTCTTCGCGTCGGCAATCACAGGCAAGCTATCATGCAGCTGGATTTCGTCGACTGCGTGGAGGTCCAATGCCAGGAAGGGCGCGCAATGTTCGATTGCCCAGCGCATCCGCGCCTTGCGCTCCTCAACGAGGGCGATTTTCGAATGGATATTACTCCTTTCTGCCAGATCGGCCACCAAGTCTTTCTTGAGAATGAAATCCAGGTGAGGTATTTGTAGATATCGCGCTTCAGTCGTGATCATCTCGTTATCTTCAGGAACATCTTCCTGCTTTCCCCAGTCAATCGGAATCAGAACTGAGTTCTGCAAGGGTGGCGGGCCTAAAAGTCTGCCGTGTAGGTGCCTGTCTTTGCCATCCAAGTAAAACATGTCGATTTTGGCGAACGTGTTACAACAGGCTACCAGGAAGCAGTTACGCTCCCAGAGATGGCAGAGTTTCATGCCCTCGTGTTTGGGGCCTGGGTAAATACACTCACGACTCCATTCGATTCCTCGCCCCAGGGCACCGAAACGAGCAAGGTCCAGTTGCAGCATTTGCAGACATTTCAAATCTGACAAGTCGTAGAATTTCAACACCTGTAATTGGTTTCTTAGAACCTCTGTGATCTCTATCCCGCAACCATATTCACCGCTAAACGATCGCAAGTCAGGAGTACGTTCAAGTGTTCCATAACAACGAGGTTCAGAAGACCTGCTTGACTGGCTTTCGTTTTACAAAGTTCTACACAACTGGCTTCCGCTGTATCCGAGCCACTACAATGTCTATGGAAACTATAGATTCTCAAGACACCATTGTCTCCACCTATGATTATTTGTTTGTGCTTACTTGAGAATGCAAAGCAAGATATGCCCTGAAAACATGACGAAGGGTAACAAACTAATTTGCGGACTTTTACTAAGCTCACTTTTCTTGCTGGTATTGTTAGCAAAGGTGCTTTCTGGCCAATACAGCTAACGACTAACGAACGCTTGCGATCCTTACTACATGAGAGAACCGTATCATGTTGTTCCGGGAGGCAGGCCAGGCTGGTAATTGCGTCAGAATGGACGCGACCCATACTGCTGATTCTCACATAGTCCTTACAGTTAATCAACTCCTAAAATACTCGAATGTAAATGAGGTATACAATACATGCCGAGTATTACTTGGTAATAATAAATGGACATTTTGTCTTGGTGCTTTTTCTTCAACAGGTCGTCGGAGGGCTTTACGAATGTCATTAATCGAATTTCGCCAAAGTTGTCTCCCAGAATTAAAGTTTTTATCGGCTCGTCCTTCGAACTTTGGTCATTTCTTTCTTTCGGGTAATATTTTATAACCTTAAACATTCAAATTTAAATTCCCAAAAATTGACCTCTATGGGGTTGACATGCGGGGAGTTACGAGATGCGAATAGGGATGCTGGTGGACAAATACGGGGTATACCCTGGGTCCTGTCACGAAATATGGCTATTCCTCGGGTATTCCCCCAAAATTTCGACATTACGGGGTTCATGAAAACCATCAATATCAGTTAGGGGTCTTCTAAGAATGATGATTTAATCATCGAATTTGTGGTCTATTAGGGGAAGGTTCTCCTTTCCTTTACTACTACTATAGGAAGCAGAAACGAGAGTGCAAGTATAACCTGAATGGTATTGGGAAAAGTGGCAATAAGCCACAGGGGCACATGTCTCAATCCGGAGGCGTCGTAGATGGTCATGCTGCGAGTGGAATTGGTGAAGACAAGCATCTGGACGTCGGGCATGAAGACTGCATCCGTCAGCCAGCGGTTGCGTTTTCGCGCTTCCGCTGAGCTGCGAAATTGATCCTCTGCGCTCATTGCAACCATATAATACGATATGTAATTAAAGCCGCCGTCGTACAGACACACTCTGCCATACTTGGTCAGCATTGCGTACGTAAAGTACTTGCCGCCCTCCAAGAGCACGATTTTCACCACTGCGTCCCTCTGCGGAACGACAATGCGATAATACCATTTCTGATAAGACAAGTACGTTTCCATTACTTTCTTCTGCTTCACCTGCGTGTACCTGACCTCTCCGCAATGGAAGGTCTTTGCTTGCTTCGGTCGCAACGCGCTCAAGTTGTAATCCAGAAATGTGTCCCACATTATCCTATTACGCTCATTGCAATCGATTCGATCGAATAAGTCGAGTATATGAGAATCTTGCAAATTGCCAGCTCCTGCAATATGCCGATCTTCGAGTTTCATTCTAGAAATTGAGGACACCAACCTTCTAGAACTTTATGAACAATTCGTAAAAAGTCTTCTTTCGTTACTCCTGCCGCATTTGGCAATTGTTCAATGCTTTTGAACGAGTCACGCAAATTTATGAATGTTTCTTGCTCAGTGAGCAGCCACAGCAGTTCTTCTGGTGAATTTAGTTCGCCTGTCATGGTTATATGCACAGGAATCAAACTAAGACTTTCAATTTCAATTCGTAAGCGTGTAATTAACGTTCTTGGCGCATACTGAAGTTCAGACGTGGAAGAAAGAAAGTGAGCCCCGTTAAATATCTATCAAACACATCGGTCGCCATGGCAACTGATATACAAGGAAATGAGTTTCGTGGACTATTTGCCAACCAGATATTCTCGTACCACGTGACACGAACGATTTGAGGTAATAGAGCTTAATTGACTATTAGAACATTGGAATATGCGTACACCTGATATTTATCAAGTTGGTGAAGCAACAGTAATCGACCTAAAGACTTCCACTCTGTAAACTTTCACTCTCGTCCGAGGCAATGGATTCAAAAGTGTTGAGTTGCGGCTACAGCCGACTTGAAAACTTTAGTACGAAATTGCAATCGTGTTTCTTAGCATCATGACAAAATTACATCGCGTATGTATCCGGCATGATTACAGCCGAAAAAACAAGATAAGCAAGATCTTTCTAGGTCTTCATTCTCTGCACGCTCATTGCGACCGCTGCAGCTCAGTTCACCTTTGTGAGGGACTTGGTACAGTTCAATCTGTTTGGAATACCAGTGCTGCACAAGAACCAGGAATGGATGTTCGATCCGGACGAGGGAGTCAGGCGGTCCAGGCAGTACCAGGAGTTGAACGGAAAATTCGGGGAGAAAGCCATTGAGCTATTGGGGCTGGGCGTGGATGGCTACGATCTGCAGCGATTAGAGGAGCAGCGGATTCGCGATGAGAAGTTGCGAAATTCCTAATTTGTTAACCAATATTTCATTCGGAATAAATATTTATATCTGGCGTTTTGGGTTTAGCCACTTTACTCGATAAATTCCTTTTGTATGTCCTCTATGACCTCTTCTATTTATGCCCTTCTGGGCCGACCTTTTTGGGTCTTGCCGGCTTTCATATGTGAAATAACGCATCATAAAAGTGTACGCATTGTGAGTATGTTACCTAAGCAGGCAGCATGCGCGAATGGTTTGAATACCACGACCGAGAACACTTTCTCTTCGCGATTAGGTAAGTTTCACCTTCGGAAAGTCTAGCCTCACCACCTCAGCACGCCAGAGAGTACGACAGCAGTCCTCACGTAAAACTTGACTCAGTTTAGTCGACGCCAGACGCACAACCGATTCGCGCAATTTCGAATCACGAGCCTTTGAACATACCATGGCTGGATGGCAACGAATTTTCAGATATATTTTGGTAAGTGGATGCTCTTCTGGCATTTGGCTTAGTGTGTGAGTTTTCTTTGCTATTTCAGCTCGTGAGTTGGGCGGCCATTGTAGCGGGAACGTTTCAGCCCCGAGCACCAAACTTTCAGTATTTCGAAAGGTTGCTATTCTTTTATGGACTTCTATTGCAAGATTTCTATTGAGTACTTTGTTTTGCTTGTAGGCCAAAGTATCGGTATCCGTACTATGACGAAAATGGCGTTGGACGACTTTTGTACGGATACGGTGACGACAAACTGTACCAGTACAAGACGTTTTCACCTCTGGAGGGAATTCACTGACAACCGCATTGCCGACACATCCAGTGTCTTCTGTTGCCTTTCATTTCCAATTGTTTATACATTTTTAACATTCATTTCATAATAAATGTTTCAATTATGTTTAACTTTGATCGATAATTAATTACCATTATAAAGAATGTAAAAGTAAATCTAATTTACTGCTTTCCTTTTTAATTTCGTTCGAGGTGTGCCTAATTTTTATATGAAAAACACGTCATTTCGAAATAGATATTCGAATTAATGAGTAATAAAGAAATATGTGATCAAACAATGCTTATCAGAGTTAGAAAAGATCTACAAATTGAAATATCTTTCGAAATATACCCAGTTTTCTCAAGAAAACTGTCATTTTCAAATTGATATTTTTCTAAATTAACTAAACTCTCGGATATTGAAGATCTGTTACTAACAGTGTGCGTGTTGATTGTGAGGACTTGATGGAAGGAAATGAAGTAATTTAAGTGAAAATTCGCTCTACACAAAGCTCAAGCATGAATGTTACAAAGTACGTGCATGAAATTCTTAATTCGAATACGTTTTTTAATGAATTCAAATCTGCATGCATTGAAGATTTCTTGGATTCAAGGAAAATTGACTGCGAAATACGTCATAAGGGTCAATTAGGCGAAATTCATCACATAGGTTCATGTGACGATGAAGAGGAGCATCATCTTATTGATCAGTTTTCACAAGACAAGGGCTATTTCGAAAAAGATATGAATCGAAAATGACTAAATTAGTAACAATTGATGATTGATGATATGATAAACAATGCTTAGCAGAGTTAGAGACAAGAATAAAACCAAATTTGTCCATTCCAGCGACTTAGTGGTCTCTGCTGAGACTTTACGCATGGTAAGACCCAAGAAAATATCGAAAAATTGAAATATATTTCGAAATATGCCCAGTTTTCACAAGGACAATGTTATTTCGAAACAAATATTATTCGAAAGTAATTAAATTAGTAATAAATGATCCAATATATGATCAAACAATGCTTAGCAGAGTTAGAGACTTGAATAAAACCAAAATTGCCCACTCCAGTGACTTAGTGGTCTCTGCTGAGACTTTACTCATGGTATGACCCAACAAAAGACCGATAAATTGAAATATTTTACAAAATATGCCCAGTTTTCATTAGAAAAATGCAATTTCGAAACAAATATTATTCGAAAGTACCTAAATTAGTAATACTTGATCAAATTTATGATCAAACAATGCTTAGCAGAGTTGGAGACTTGAATAAAACCAAAATTGTCCACTCCAGCAACTTAGTCGTCGCCACTAAGAATTTGTTCATGGTAAGACCCAACAATACACCGAAAAATTATTTAAAACATTTACGTAGCGCATAATTTTGCAGCATTTCTTTCACCTGAAAGAGAGTTATCACTTATCCAAAACAAATATGAAAAATGTGCGCAGTTGGAAGGAGATGACGCTTGGCATTTCAGCTTTAGCTTCGAAATATCAATTAGCAAAGTGTCAAATATGCCAAGTGAGTTCATCTCGGGTTTTGGGGCCTAATCGGAGGTGGATGGGCGCAATCGCGTGTCTAACATTAACGCAACGCGTCGCGGACGTGAGAACGTCTTCGTTAGTTGACCTGCAAGCGGAAAAACGAACAACAAACGCAAAAACAGGTCGAAAAGCAAGAGGAGTGGGTTAGTCGTCCGTATACTTAAATGTAATGCCCAAAGCGTGCCCTAGGAGGGACTTAATAACGGGCAAACTAGTTCGGCGTTTCGGCAGATCACCTATGACCCTGTGGACAATGCTGAGATTGTCCGAATGTCCGTAAAGGACAAGCAGCTACGAAGAGCTGAGTTTTCAAGCACAAACGCGATCCGACAATTCCCGTAAGATGATCTGCATTACGATTTAGTACGGATCATATTGTCCAGGTCAGCAACCTACCAGCAGCTGCCGCCTGGACCATCCAGACAACATTCGCACGCCGTCATTTGCACCTCGACCTCATTCGCTGCCTTCCTACAATTTGTAGTGAAGGCCCGTGTTAATATGCATTGCCGCAGAGGCTAGCCTCGCACCAAACACGCTTTAACCAGGCTGGTTCAAAGCGCGTTTGTTTGAAGCATCACCAGACTTACTGCGTGATCTTAGTTTCCAATTGGAAACGGTTTGTTCACTCGCGACGCGCACTCAGTTCCGATTTTCGAACGAATTTCTTACGACGGTTGTACGGGGGTTTAATTAGACCAGTAAGCAATTGCACGTGCAATTCTCAGTGGCTAATCGCGACACAACAATCCCGAAACCGGCGCCCGCCTGTTGTGTTTCGCGACGCGGATGTACGAACGAGCCTGAAAGACATCTTAGAATAGCAACTTGGAATATTCACGACGTGACCGTGAACGACGAATTGAGGAGCAGCACTTTAGTATTTAGTATTATTAATGACAAATTGAGGATTTGAAAGAACCGCACTACACTAAAGGGCTGCCCACTCCTTGTGGACCATCTCGCCGCTCCCACGAAGCCTGAAACAGGAATCAGATTCGATTAATAACATGTTTCAAAGACCAAAAACAAAGCCACACAATCATTTACAATTGTTATCGAAAGTTGAAACATTGCACTACATTTATAGCAGTAATTTGAGGTTACGCTCCTTTTTAAACTCAAATGTTTCAAAGTAATTTTGCATTTACTTCCTTAGCAATTTATGAACTGATTTACGTTGTAAATTGTTCTTTGCCATAAATTTTAATTCAAGAATAATGCTTCAACTTCTAATTACAGTCGTAATTGCCCACTGGGCCGTCCCTCGTTGCGCTGAAACATAAAGAATGATTGTATTAATTGTTCTTAAATGGTTGTTGTGTCTTTATTCGCATTTGTTTATGCCCTTGCGAATTGTTTGTTGTCGAACATCCGATCTGAAACAAACCACATTCATTAGATTAGAATGCTGCATGTGTGATTGGTAATGGAATCGCAATTATGTCCATGACTGATTCCGTAGCGAAACAATTGCCTTTAGTGTCTAGACAAGCATTCCCAGAATTGCATTCATGACGCTTCAATGGCAGCCATAGACATTGTACTTACACTGAATGTTGGAATAGGCGTCCCTTTTCATTCGCTCATTTAACAGCTTATTTAGCACTTCACTTATTTTAACACCTTCAGATAACAGCACACTGATTAGCTAATTAGACACGGGATTGCATTTAGATGCGAAACTGATTAATGATTAGATTTAGCAAATTAATGCAGGATCAGGTGCAGGTGAACATGAAAACAGGAAATAAAATGGCCGTTGGTGGCAAATTTCGGGAAGCAAAGCGCCTTACCGGAAATGTGCGAATCACAAGATCGGATGACGCCGGCAATTCAGTGACGCTACTGAGCAAAGTGACGCAATTTAAAAATGTGTAACTACAGAAACTGATAAACTTTCAATTATTTTGTTAAACATCAATTGACACCATTTTTAATAGAAAATATCGAACATATTTCGGACCGAATCAACAATATTTATCGCACGCTCAAATTCATTTGCATCCCCTTGCTAACCAGTGATTATCTTTGCAATAAAATAGCTAAACAAACAACGAGGCCATTAATTATGCTAATCCAGGACGGATATTAAAATTCTACAATGGCAAAATTTACAAAATTCATAACGTTTTATACGCATCTAACCATAAACCTTAAAAATAAAGCAATATTCAATGTATTTCGGTCCCAGTAACACTTACTAACTTCGGCTTTAGCTTTAAAAGTCAATATGATTTCCAAATTTCCAAATTGCTGCTGAACATGGATAAGCACGAACCCCACAATGAATATCAATCGTCATGGCACGACACTAGCTTTCGATTGCCTAGTAATTAGCAACTATTTGCATTTATAAAAATATTTGCATCAATAAAATGCCTACACTTTCGCTATACTTCCATAGCTACACATTAGATAACTGTAAGTTAAAAGTTTGTTATATAAACACTTATAAGATCAATCAATCGATACGTTCCAATGTAACATAGCCATAGAACGTTAAATATGCGCCATTAGTAACTGATTAATTCGCTAACTAAACATTATCCAGCTCAACGTTTCCCAATAACTCTCAGCCAACAATCTCAACACTTGCACTAGTCTAATTGTTAACTAGATTGAATAATTGTTTGATTCATTCTCTCTTATTGTGACTAAATTTGATTTGATTGATCTTAGCTTTAAATTAAAATAGAATTTGTTGCGCAAAATCGCACTTGTTCTCGGCCAATCAGTCAATTTCAACAAATTACTGCGCGATTGGTGGTTTGCATGTATTTTTATGTGCAGTTTGAGAGGGAGCGCTGCTAAAACATGATGGGCTTGTCTTTTGTTTGGTTCGTGACGAATGCGGTGAATCGTTTCAGAAACTTGGGGTACTCCCGTTTGTACACAGCACGCAGGACTGCCGCAGGTGCCCATCCTCCAGGATTAACTGCAATTGCAAAACCGGTATTGTCACTGGATTTCAACAAAATTGCACTTCTTACCAACGGAACAGTAAGTGATTCGGCAGGTAATGTCGTCGCGTGTAATGGGTGCACCATCCTTCGGTGGGTCAATGCGCGTCTGGCACAAGAGGCATACGGTGAGGAATATTCGAACGCATTTGCCTGCATTCACCTGCATCCAATGCTGCGATTAGTTTTGTAACAAATAAGAGAAATGCGCTCTCTTACCGGATAACTGGAATGATCGGTGGAATTGTTGACGACTGCCCACATATCTGGTCCGTCTTGGTCCTGATCGTTGGGCAAGCGCCGAATGTGTGACCAGAAGAGCGATTCGCGTTGGCTGGCTGGCCAGAGCCGTTTGTGGACTTGATAGAACATGAGCGTATCTTCCGAGATGGTCTCCAAGACGGTCATATTCTCCAAAGTTGCTAAAAGCGATCAAATTGATAACTTAGAGTTGACGATATTAGGACGCGCTTACTTTCCCAGTCGAAGCGGTATTGCGGGTGGAAAAAGAAATGGCACAGTTCGTGGCCGGTGATGCCTTTCACCGTGTGGACAGCCTTGAGCGGATCGACCACCATCCCATCAACTTCCTCTTCACGCCGGTACATCCGCATCTCGCCGTCTTCGGCAAACAATTGCCAACCGACTCCACATTGACCAACGCCAAGACGCGCTGTTTCAATTTGGCTTTTCACCAATCGATCAATCTATAGTCATAAATATTGGAAAATAAAATTCATTAAGTAAGAAATGATGGAGAAGACATTCTCATTTGTTCCTTAGTCATTAAGTCTCCAAAAACTTCCTTCCGCAAGATTGAGATCAAATAAATGCAAGGAGTGAGTTTTCGCAGCGCCATCTACACCGAGTTGTGGAAACTCTCATAAAATACTCTTCATAGCACAAAGCACACTTTGAATTGATTCCAAAACTATCAACTTCGCATCTATATTGAAAATTGTGCATTGATTGCATAAGAAACTAAATTATACTTCTGTTAGTACTTTCAAAATAAAGTGAATACATTTCCTTGGAGGCAATGCAGGACAAATAGAATTGTACTAGAATTCACGTAGGAAATCACAGAAATAAATTTAAAAAATGATTGTATACATTCAGATTATTAATTATTAGTAACTATGAAAATATTTGTAATGTCTGCCCGTCTGTCTGTATGTATAGGATGTCCTCCTAAGATACAAATAATTCGATCGAAATGAAAAATGGGCAGGTTCCGTGTACTCCTGGGACAATATGAAAGGAAAGATAATTGGAAAAACCTCATGGTTCGAATCCGCAATTGTGTACCGAATGAATGCAAACGGGAATGAATTTTCCATGCCATATCAAATAGTCTGAGATAAGTGGAAGGGCAAAATAGTAGTAAAACCCAAGCTGGGTACCCTACTAGTTTGAAATGATGGTCATATTTTCGATCCTGGTGAATAGTTGAAAAGTTTTAATGCTCCCTGAAAAGCGGAACTGTCCCACCAAGATGAGTTTACCTTAATTCTCAATTCTCACCTCAGGCCACAAGCGATGTTGCGTGGCAGCTGAAGTCGGGGGCGGCGTGATCGGCGTTAGGCCGTTCTTGAGTCGTTCGCGCAACTCCTGCTCTTCCTCCATTTTATCCAGGCCAGATTCGACTGCATCGTAGAACTCATCGTCTCCGATAACGCTGTGTGGGCCTTCCTGGAATGTGCGAGTGATAAGCGCCAACGCAGCGGGCGCTCGCCCGAAGAGCGTTGGCTCAGCCAGCGGCGCGCAAAACTTACACGTAGCGCTTTCGGCATATCAATACGACAACGGCGCGCACTCGAGCACCCGATATAGTCGAAACATCTTAATGACACTAAACGCTTAGCCGCAAACGAGCTAAGAATGCAACGGCTGCGTCAGCATATCGCAGCGAGGCAAGGTGATCGCATTAATTGCAACTAATTTCGAATATTCTAATGAGTAAGTGAACGATTTCGCGCACGCGATTTTCAGCAAGTATTTTCAGCATTTTCAGTGCGACTTGAACGCGCTGCTCGCGACAACGGCCGCAGCTTCCATTTAATTGATATGAATTCATTCAATTTATTATAACGGCTATTCCCGCATGTACAGTGCAGTTGCAGCCAGCGCATGCTTTTGATATCCGAAAGACGGCCAGTTGAAGATGCAGCTGCAATAAGTGCACATGGTGTGTATTCCGAGTACATAATTATTCACATTGTGTACGGAGCAAGTGCATGTAATCACCCGCTATCGTTTGATATGCTCGCCACTTGCTTTTCGCCGGTTTCACCATCGTTAGCATGCGTAACTTATCGCTTATGTCGCGATATAAATACTGCAGCAAACTTTCATCTCAATTCGCACTTTTGAAGTTATTTAAACCTGCGTATTACTGGTTGCCTATGTTGATCGTTTGATCAACTTCTGTATAATTTCAAATGAAACTAATGGTTACCAGCGACTAATTACATTGAGTAAATGATGGTTTCTTTGGGTTACCATAGGTTAATATGATTACACCAACAATTTAAGTCTACTGCAATGTACGGCTCGATATGGATAGAATACGAAAAGTATCGAGCATGAAAATAGCTAAAATACCATGTAAATTCTCATTTGCCATTGCGTCATAGCGATAATTACAAACACATTTGCATTGTTTGCTCTAGATAGGGAGTCTAAACTAAATGGATATTCCATGCAATTGAATCGCCATCAATTCTCATTCAGGCGTCTATTCTAAGCGATGAGCTAACTGCACAAATAATTTTACGCAAATTTCTCGATGTATTAGGATATATATTGTGATGTTATCATGTAGCAGTGCCGGTATTGAGCAGGAAATGTGTCCAATGACATGTCATGTGATAAAAATTGAAAATAAATATGTTCACCTTCAACCAGCATCACTGGCAATAAACAATTCGACTTTCCAAGGCGAATAAGCCTAGCTTTTGCATACTGGAATGAGCGTACATGAGTTTAATGTTATTTGCACCGCTTTATCAGTCGAAGCGAATATAATTAGCTGGCGATGTCGCATAACGCTTCAAATTCTTGAACGCATTCGCTGAAATGACTTGCTTCGAGGAAACATAAAACACTCATCTACTAACATGATGGTTCATGGATTTCCATCGAAATAGTGTTGAAACATATTTTTAGATAGACGACAAAGAACTCAATGATCTATAGCGACTTTCTTTACCTTCTTGCATCGCTTATCACTGCGTGACAATGCAAACCACTCGATAATGCGGTTCTGGTACGAGTTCGCGTCGCCGGAAGCTCTCGGCTGGAGAATGCGGTCGCTCATTGTGCGTTAGTACAATTGCCGTAAAAAAGCAGCGACGATAAAAAGCTTCGCAACAACATGAGTGACAGAATCGCAACATTACGTCATATGGGAATTGTCAGGATTGACTTACTTCCAGGTCGGGCCCCGGGTGGACATTGTGCACCTTCCGCAACTGCTCCAAGTATCCCTTGGCCAGATTCTCCACCTTTCGGCGGCGGTCCATCTCCCGCTCGAGCCGCTTCAGCCACGACTCCTCGCGCTGCATCACCAGGTCGACGCAGTGCGCGACTGTGTCCAGCACCGCCGCTGTGGTGGTGCGGAACGTGATGGCCTCACCCTTGAAGTCGACACAGGGCGGGCCTGAAAGCGATCTTCATGCTTCAGCGCTCCGCGTGCCCGCGTCTTGTCATACCCGTCATCCTGGCGACATCCGTGACGTCCTTTTCGGCGCAGCTATCAAAGTACCGCTGCAGGGTGTCGGTTTGGCCGGCGAGGATGTCCTTGAACGTCTGCAATTCGGCGAGCTTCTCCTGCAAGTTGCGCCCGGTGCGCTTGAAGCTGCTCGATGACGCCGTGCTGAATGTAGTCGATTGCAAGCTGACTGAGGATCCATGACGCTTCAAGCTGTTCTCGGAGCCAGTGCCGTAGCCGCTCTCAGCCTGCAATTGTTGCCGTTTCACCACAGTCACAACCATACGTTCAACTTACTTTATACGACTCTAGAGCTTCCACCCAGTGCTGCTTGTTGTCCACTGTGTCCGCTCGCAAATACCAAACGCAATCATTGACAGAGACGTCGAATCGGCACTCGTCGAACTCGTGAGGCTGAAAGCAAGCGAGTTCAAGCACGAATTGTCGCGACTTGTTGAGATTCACCTTGATCGTCGCTTTTGCCAAAGTTAGAGCTCCGCGACAGCCCAAGTTGGACTCGGATTCGCTCTTGTAGTAGCTTAGCGTCCCATTCTTCAGCACAATGTAGCGATCCTGCCATCCGTGGATGTAGTTGGTCCACTTGTGCAAGATTCCCTGCAGCTCATGTGGAATCACGTCGGTATCCGATTCCTCGCTGCTGTTGTGATCCGCGTCCGTCTTCATTTCAAGTCTTTATTATCTAGTGGCCCACTTCGTGATTCGTCACAGTTGCACGGACTTTCAAGTCATTTTGCGAATATTCGCGTCTAACAGGCAGATACGAGTTCTACGCGTTGGGATGCTGTATTCACTTTCCTGTTGATCGCAGATACTACGCGTAAACTGGGCTACTGAGAAGGTGGATCACCAACCACATGACTATGTCCAAGGCTAAGGCGTGCATGAAGCGTTAGACGTCACTGATTGATATAAACGATGAGCCATAATTAAAATTTAAAGGCGTACATGTTTAAAGACAACTACTAATTAATTGAACGTGTTTCTTCACTCGAAATCTAGCAAGTTCGCAGGGAAAACAGAATTATAGTACGAGTAGTACGCTTTGACTCAGCTGATTGTCAACTGCAGAGGGCGTTAGTATTTCGTTGACTTTTTTAAAATTTGTTGAATATTTCAAATTAGTTGATCGCTGGCATATTATACATTATCTCTACTTGTATTTGAAATAAATTGAAACAGTGCAAATTTTGGAAATTCTTACTTTTCTGGATGAAAAATTGGAGTAGTTTATGGGATCACGTGACAATTGCTCGCCATGTGCTCAGCGTTGTTATAATTTGATTTGCGCAAAATTATGGCTAGAATTATAGCTATTCTGTTGCTTGGAATCGTGTCGGCGGTAACAGCAGCATCGAAATTGAACGTTGCTCGTGTCTTACTGCCCATTTTCGATGAGATTTCTAGCAACTTCACGCTGGTCTCTACTGAGAATACCTGCTTGAGATGGTAAGGTTATACGAGAATTTTGAACAATTTTGTATGAAAATGCAATTGATAGGAGCGCGACAAGGGAGAATGTGGTGAAACTCACCATGTTGGATCCGTGTCCCGAGCTGGGCTGCTCTACGAGCATGCTTGTCTCCGCAATCACCAAAGACCGGAACAAGGTGTCTGTCGATATCTTCGCAGAAGATCCCATCACCCAGCAAAGTCTTCGCGCAGTTGTGATCCTCGACGTCATCCACTCTCTGGACATTGTGACGAAAACCCGCGAGCTGGTCCTCGAAGAAGCCCCGGAGATCTTCGAGGTGCGGGCATACGACAGCCATGGAAATGAATTCAGCACCCTATGGGGAGTACCATTAACATGGTTCATTTCCCCGGTGGGCTCCAGCTTAGATGCGCCCGTCGTGCGACTGACGCCATTCCGGGACTCCTCGTATGAGACACCTCCGAGTCTAATTGGATTGGAAGAGAAGGGACTATGGGGAGACAAAGTTCTCTTGGAAGGCTGGAAGACTGGCCTGTCGAAGGTCTCCGTGAAGTTGAACCAGAAGGAGTACGAATCAGTGAAGAGCAATGAAATCATGCTCAGCGTTGTGGCCAACTTGATGATTCTTCCGGCAGAAATTTACATCATCGAAGGAGACATTGCCCGATTTCGAATTATTCAGGTATTCCGACAACTGCTCCCCAAATTGGATTACTAACTTTAAAGCACTTTAGACAAGCTATGGCAAAATGGAGGAAATCAAGCTGGCGTCGTCCCAGTACTATCTGAAAGTGGAGTGTGAAGAGATTGCCGCTATAAACTGGGACCCGCAGATCGCCAAAGGGATCAAACTGGGCCAGACAAAGATTCACCTCCACGATAAGAACATGGACAAGGATTTGGGGGAAGACCTGCAGGTGCCAAAGCCCAGCGCAACAATAAACGTAGTTCGACCAGCTTACATGCTCCTCAACCTACTGCCGCATTCCAATTGGATCACGACGATGAAGACAACTCACGAGATCGTTGCCGATTTATACACCGAGTATGTATTCAATAATGACATAATCATAGCTCACCTACCCTCACCTCATCCTGGCACAGGAATGACGAGAAAATCGTTCTTGGTGGCGATTTCCACATCCAGACGTCGATTGGCGATGGCTTTCGTGTTCAGGAACGGTCTGCAAATGGCAGTTGGCACGTTGGATGGGTAGAAAGTGGCGAATCCATATCGGTTTCAGCTGTCTTGGAAAGTCTTCGCCCACCGCTACAAGCTACTGCGGAGATTCTGGTATTTCCGCGGATTGTCCTTACACCCAATGAAGTGATTCTTCCCTGGGATCCAACTGCGAAACCAAAGTGAGTATTCGGGTTTTTGGGTATCGGGGTTCATTCGAATTATTATTACCATTATATTTGGGGGTCTACGGGCACCATTCGCCCTGAGCACTGCGGCCTAAAAGGCCTATTGTACTGTGACCCTCTAACTTAAAATCTAAGTGACTCCTTTTGAATTTCCTGAAGGAAATTCAATTAATAATTAAAGGGATAATGTCCGGGCACCATTGGCCAGCAGGGTTCTCTTTTACGACAGGCAGAGATTACCGTTGTGGTATTCTCCCCCCCTCTCCCCTCCCTCTACAGGGGTTTCGTTAGAATTGGATTAGAATGAAACAAATGAAAAATCGTGTGACACATCATTTTCATTGGCGTTTTTCAAAGTCATCGAAATGTTGACTTGCTAAAGTGGGATGAATGCATTACGTGGTGACCCTCTTCGCTTGCGTGTTGATAACATCAAGTAATTGCCTGCGGCTGCAAGACTCGATCAAGCTGGAGTACGCATATATGGCCCTACTGAATGATGGTGGGCGCAACTACACGGCAAACATTCGTAGCGTTCACGCCGGCTTCGGGGAGGATAGAAACGAGTCGAGTTGTCCTCGCATCAGCATTAACATCAACTATGCGCACACGAATCCAGCGAATGCCGACGGCGACGTCCTGGACGAGATTGTCGTCAACCACGCCGTGCGCGAGTACAAAGAGTGGAAGCAGTTGGCGACTCCTCTGCTGATACGCGTGATTAACCAGACGCCTGTAACGCGCTACGACTTGAATTTCAAGCGCACGGTGGACTGGGCGCCCTTCGAAGCCGTGCTATCGAAGAACCAGGCTGGCTTTCACGGCTGCTACACGGAGACGGCGAACGCGACGTGCTTCCGGCGGAGGGAGGCGCTGCACCCGAAGTTTAGTGACGGCTTCTGCTGCTCCTGCGTCGAGGAGAAGAACTCGGCGTCCTGCAGCATGCCGCTGGTCGAAACGGACGCATCCGTGTGGCGGCTGAGCAAAGGCCGGAAGCGCCAGGTGCGGCCGTACCACATTCGCGGCGGCCAGAATTGCGACGACCTGAACACGCCGGCGAATGAGGACCCAGAGCACTACCACAAGTCGGCGCATTGCTTGCGCTTCAGCGACTTCTCGCTGAATGCGTACCGCATTCGACAGCCGACGATCGAGAACGTCTTCGATCTGAGGGTGTACAAGCGCGTGGCGAAGTGGATCTGGGAGCGCGTGCATTCGATTCCCGTGCTGGTCTCCCAGGAGCGGCCCTGTTTCGCCGACGACCACCTGCGGGTGCAGCTGATGTACAGCTCGTTGCCCACGTGCCAATTGCAGCCGGCCTTTGCCAACGACTACCTGCTGGTGCCGCAGATTGCCAAAGACAAGCTCAGGATGGAGGCGCCGGAGGTGTTCGCGTACGACGCGCCCAAGTTCTACCTCCTGGTGGACGCCGATCAGGTCGGCAATGCGTGCGACAAGGTCGGCATCGGCTATCGGGGCTTTGTCCAGCAGCCGAACCGCTGCCAGATGCCGCGCGGCACGTGCCTCAGCAACCAGCCGAAGCAGCTCTTCGACGAGGACATGGAGTTCGTCAACGCGAATCAACGTGGCCGCCACTTTTTGCAGTTCTTCGCCAACAGCAGCAGGCTGAGATTCAAATTTCGGCGACTGCCGAGAGTGTCGCACATGATGATTCCTTACCTCAAGGACTTGGGCGCTTCCTTTGAGATTATTACTAGGGTTCCGTTAGAAAATTGATGTTGCGCTTGTGTTCAATTGAAATAAATGTTGATTGTCATCGCGTTCTCCGCTCATTTGCTTTCCAGGTACGACGTGGACTTGAGCGCCTCCGGAGGCGATGGCAAGTTCTTGTGGAGCAGCAGCAATAACTCGATCGGGGTAGTATCCCAGTTTGGCAGAGTGCACACGCACAATATGGGCGTGTTTGAAGTGTCCGCCGCGATGCAACGCAACCACCATATTCGTCAAGCAGCCAAGTGGGTGTTCTCTTTGCTACCTGAACAATGACCGAAATGCATGCCTCTTGCAGATTATTCATTCTACCCCCAAGCAAACTGGAAGTAGTCGATTACATGATGGAGGCCGAGATCGGCACTATTATTCATGTCCATATGGCGCTTTACGTGCGCAAACCGTCCGCAAACGCGCTCTCCCTGATTCCCGTGACGCGCTGCCAGGAGTTGGAGTTCAAGGTGCGTACCACTGACCCGAAGTTCACGCAGCAGAAGGGCGCATTCGTCCAGCCGGTGGGCACGGCGTGCGGCAATGTCGCCATCACGAGTTTCGAGCCGGGCACAAGCAAGGTGACCATCAGTTACACGATCGGCAACCTCACCCTGCAGGATTCCGTGTCCCTGACGTTCTTCCTGCCGCTGAAGGTGATGCAGCCCACTGGCGCGATTGTCCTCGCGGTGGGCTCGTCAACGAACATCATCTTCAGCGGCGGCCCCAAACAGCGCGCAGCGGCGCAGGAGACGAGGATATCGGGTACCGGGGATGCGTACGTGCGCGCCGCCGATGTGACCGCAAAGCACAAGATGCCCCAGGACGACGAGTACACTGTTGTGCACGTGCTCTGCAAGAAGCTCGGTTGCAGCAACATCACCGTCACCGTCTCGAATCCGAGCGCCACGCCCATTTGCAAGAAGCAAGTATCTGCCACCTCTGTCCTGGTGGTGTGCGGCCGACCGCGGAAAATGGAGATCCAGCCGGCGATCAAGGTGGCCGATGTGCAGTCCTGCCCAATGGACTTGAGCTCCGAGCGGGTGGTGGTGGAGAACGGCCAGGAGATCACCTTGTTCATCAAGGTGCTGGACGACGAAGGCCGCGAGTTTCTGAACATCTCCTCGCTGCAATTCAACTTTGAGACGCGCGGCGGGGACGACGCGCATATTGCAGCTGCTAAGAATGTGTTCGAAGTGACCGGGGTGGTCGGGAGCGCGACCTACGCCAACAAAAGTACGCAGAAGGTCACCCCGAAGAGGGATACCGGCGAAATCATCTTCATCGCTAGCGTGACCGGATACAACAGGAATGTGCTGCGGTTAAATAGGCTGACCTCAGAAGAGCCGGCCTTCTCGTCCATCCCTATCAACGCCTCTATCACAATGCTTCTGGTGGACGACACGGTCGTGACACCGGACGAGGTCTCGATTTACAATCATCCCAAGAACAAGATTCTCCTCGACGTCCAATACGGCTCCGGCTACTATTCAGTTGGCCTGACGCGCAACGACGTCGTTGAGGTGAAGTACCTCGACAGTACCCGGAAGCTGGGCATTACGCCGCTGAATGTTGGCGACGTGTCCATCAAGCTCAGCGACTTGTGCCTGCTGAACAAGCCGGCGCAGGTGACGGTGAACGTGGTGGCCATCAGCTCCATCCATGCAATGGTATCGGACAAGGTCGAGCTGGGTAAGTGCATCACCTGCGTCCTCACCCTGCTCGACAAGCAGCACCGTCCGATGGAGATTCCGAACATGGATCTGATCGAAATGTCGCATTCCATGGGCAGCCAATTGGCCAGCATTGAACGGTTGGCGCATCCGGTGGCCGATTTGAAAGCGGGTCAATTGCAGTACGTCCTCACGGGCATTGAACTCGGCGACACGAATCTGCTGTTCTTCATTGGCGATCCGGACTACGAGGGATACGTGGTCAGCAGTCCACTGCCGCTGCAGGTCTTTCCGCCCTTGCGCATCATGCCGCGGACTATGGTCATTATGCAGGGAGCGGTCCTCCAGTTCACCATCACGGGCGGTCCGCAGCCCTCGTCGGACATGGAGTTTAAGGTGGCCAACGAACACACGGCGATGACTTGCCACCATGGTGTGGTCACGGGCGTGAATGTGGGCAGCACCAAAGTGATGGCCCGATCCGTTGGGGTCGGCCCAATGCGACAGCGCATCATTTACAGCGAAGACACGGCAGAAGTGCAGGTGATTGCGCTTACGAGCGTCTACGTTTCCGCGCCTGCGACCAAGGTGAAAGTTGGGGCAGTTCTGCCGCTATGGGCCAGCGCCAAACCGGACCAGATCTCGCCGCTCATCCTCGTCACGATGAAACCCTCCATCGTGTACTCGTGGTTGGTACGCGACGCGCACATTGCCCGCATCTACGACATTATCGAGAACAAGAAGGTCGAGGGACCTTCCACCAACCTTCCCTTCGTCCGGCTGAGGGGCCTGGCGACCGGCAAAACTATGGTCTTCCTCAACGCCACCATGATGCGCAACAAGAAGCTTGTGGTGTACGCGTCCTCGCTGGAGGTAGACGTGGTCGTTCCGTTAGAACTCTGCCAACCGGATGCGATCGACGGCAAACTGCTCCGCATGGCGCCCAATGCCAACGCGCAGCTGAAGACCAACTTTGATGAGGAGAACTGCGACGTCTCTTATCGGATGATGGGAGAGACCTCGCTGTCCACTGAGGTGCAATACAGAAGCACTTCACCGCCATCGGTGACGGTCAATCGGGAAGGGTTGGTGAAAGTCGGATCCCAACTGGGCATCGGTATCGTGATCGCCTGTGCCGCGGACAGCTTGGGCTCACGCCAGAATCTCATCATTCCGATCGAAGTCAAGAACATCCACTATATGATGATCAGTCTCAGCTCCAGATGGCAGATTCAGGTGGCACAAGGCAGTTACCAAATTCCGCTGGGAGTCGAAATTGAGGTGCAGGCGACTTTCTATGACAATCTAGGGCAGAAGCTCATTGCGAGCGGCAACGAGGTCGCCGTAATGCTATCCCGCCAGAACCTGGTAACAATTCATCGCAAGTCCAACGATACTTTCGCGGTATCTACGAAAAGGTCCGGTGTCACGGTTCTCCAGTTCACCTCCGAAGCCGACGACCGGATTACGGACTACATCAAGTTGAACGTAACGCAATTGATCACACCACGTGATGACGAAGTGATTGTTGGCGATGTCCTCTGGTACAACACGCCGGTGACCATTGCAGACGAAGTTGGGCAGTGGTCATCTTCGGACAGCGCAGTTCTGCAGATTGATGCGGTCAGTGGTGTGGCCCTGATGCACGCTCCCGGCAAGGTCTCGGTATTCCATAGCTTCCATCAAGCGGCGCCCATCCAGATCACCGTCTTCCCCGTCTCCGATTTCGTCCTGGACACCCAGAATACCAGCTTCACGTCCACGGCGGAGTTCAAACTCTACGCGACCTTGCGCTCGGCGGAAATATCTCGCACGCGAAATCTTCTCATCGACGGAGAATCCAAGCTTCCTCAGTACAAGGATATGCAGTCCATTCTTGCTTGCTCGCTGACCTTTGAGGACCGGACAATTTCGCCGAGTTTGTTCGACGTTGCGGCAAAGTTCGATCTCGACGCTGGAAAGCATTACTGCAGCATTAAGTATCGCGCCGGTTCGGGCAACGAAACTCGCGCTTTGCCCAAGAGCAATGCCTACCTCAGAGTCGAGGTTCTGGGCAGCGACTTGCCGCCAGCGCAATTGAAGATGAACTTTGCGCCTGGAATACAGATTCCCGAGGAGGTCGCCATTGATAGCAGGACCTATACCGGAGAGTTGGTGCTACATGGACCGCCGGAGGCTCTAGAATCAACTGTCGTCAAAGCTTGCGACGAAAATTTGCTGCGGGTGGGTCCCAGAATGGGAGAAGCGTTCAGAGCGACCTACTCAATTGAACTTCTTCAGAAGGAAAGTCACATGGCTAATGATCATATTCATCTAGATGTTTATTCAGACTCCAGTAATCAGAAACAAAGCGTAAGTTGGCGCATTCTTGGAATATTTATTTTTAACAGCTTCCTCCTCATCCCCAGGTCAAAGTCGTTGTTGCGAACGACATTGTGGGAGGTAAGTGTCTGGATCAGCGCAATTCGCTTGCGAGTGTGCTACATGACAATCGTATCTTCATCAGTGTCGTTGTGGGCGCTATTTTAATGTTAACCGTGTGTTCGTATGGTAAGTGCCAGACCGGCTGAATGCTTTCGATCAATGTTCTAATCATTTCGCAATTTCAGTTTGTATCAATAAGATTCAGTCACCGCACGCCATCAACGTGAACGTTGTTCCTTTGCCCGATGGTCGCGGCTCACCCAATGCCACTACTCTGGATACATCCAGAACAATCGATAGCTCATGCTACTGCACAAAAAGTCCAGAAATTCGCCGTAATCGTCGATACATGTGAAAACTCATTTCCAATCTAATGTAAATCAACAAGTGTTCATGTTAGAGATGAAAAATCTGTGCCTATATTTAAAATTGGATCTATAGATAATTGTAAATTACTCAAATTTATGCGTGTCCTACTTATTATTGTGACATGGTTAAGGTCTTGTACCTAACGAGGAGTACAACTTTCTAAATAAATAGAATTGTCGATTATGGTTTTTGGAGGAAAAATTCAGTTCAATAAACAAGATGATGTCTACTCCAAATAAATTTAATATAATTATCCAACCGGTTTCGGCCTAACTGGCCA